>CAUYRH010157695.1:0-29681 GCA_963574655.1 Perodicticus potto | reverse complement strand
TGCTGCCACCATTTTAATTTAATCATGTTAATCTTATTTTCTGCTTCCTTGAATTTTAATTTACCCCCAGGTTTTTTTTTTTTTTTTTTTTTTTTTTTTTTTTTTTTTTTACCCCTATACTCAAGTCCTTCATTCAGGAAGTTACTTGAATAGAGGTTTTCTTTAAGTTTTTACTAAAGTAACATTCCAAGTCTTTGTTCAGGGACTCCCGCGCTGCCCTCCTTTTTCTTATCTATTTTTTTCCGCTTAATGCTTGTAGGAAGGGAGTGGCTCTCTGCTTCCTCAAATGTGAGAGGAATCTTTTTGAAACTTCTGCACTAATTTTCCCCCTATCATCACACTTTCTTTTAACATTATTATTATTACTTAAATTTGTCAACTGATTTCTTTCTTTCTTTCTTTCTTTTTCTGCAGTTTTTGGCCTGGTTCCGGGTTTGAACCCACCACCTCCGGTATATGGGGCCGGTGCCTTACTCCTTTGACCCACAGGCACCACCCCTGATTTATTTCTTACAAGGACAATGTACTTTGATTAACATTAAGGGTAGCGAAAATGCACCTCCTTTTGATGTAGTAGAACCAAACCTGTCATCTTCACCAAAGGCACCAAGCCCTCTGCTACTATTTGACTGTCTCCATTGCTGCTCTTAGTAGACTGTTGGGTATGGCTTAGTTAACAGCCTATACTCTTGAACAGTGTTTTTCAACTTTTTTTTTTTTTTTGAGACAGAGCCTCAAGCCGTCACCCTGGATAGAGTGCCGTGGCATCACAGGTCACAGCAACCTCCAATTCCTGGGCTCAAGAGAGTTTCTTGCCTCTGCCTCCCAAGTAGCTGGGACTACAGACGCCCGCCACAACGCTGGGCCATTTTTTTTTTTTTTTTTGGTTGCAGCCATCATTGTTGTTTGGCGGGCCCGGGCTGGATTCGAACCCACCAACTCAGGTGTACGTGGCTGGCGCCTTAGCCGCTTGAGCCACAGGCGCCGAGTCAACTTTTTTTTTTTTATTACACAGCACACTTGAACCTATAGTTAAATTTCTGTGGCATACTTAAATTATGTGGATCAAAGAAAAAAGAATGTAGAAAAGCATATACTTACCATGCTTTGAACTGCCTTAGAAAATAACTTAATTAATGATCTTTAAAAATTTTCATGGCGCACCAAAGATCGTCTCCTGGCACACAGGTTGAAAATCAGTGCTCCAGAATCAGACTGTATCGATCCATGTCCTGCCTCTACCATTTATTAGCTGACTGAGGTTTGACAGTTTAGTTTAGCTCAATTTCATAATCCATAAAATGGTGATAAAACATTTGCCTATAGGTTTATTGTGATACTTAAATGAGACATCACAACACAAAAACCTTTTGAAGAGTTCTGTATAAATTTTTCCTATTCTACAATAACATGTACGATTTTGGAATAAAGAGAAATAGTGGAAAAACAGTTTTTTTTTTTTTTTTTGAAGCTTGCTTGTTGCCATTTCACTTGAACCTGGAAGACTTGTTTTTCTGGGTGAAGAAATATTTTCTTTGTGTGAAGATTTCATAATCACAATCAGGCCCATGAGCCCTAGCATTTCAAGTGACTCCTCTCTTATTAATGGCACTCATGTCCGTACCCTAGGAATGAGGACACGGGGCCAGTTGCTGAGATGCAACAGGATAGCCCCTAAAGTCTCTTTGTGTTCTGTGTTGCCATGATCCTATATCTATGGATGACCAGAATTTGACATGGACACTCGTTGGATTCCACACCACGTGGAGTCATTGTGACCTCTGTGGGTTGACCTGTGCCCTTAACTGGGTTTTGAAAAGGTAAGTGAAAGGCAAGGAGGCACACAATGAAGTCAGCCAACGTTTAACAGTCATCTGGGAAATAGGAAATGAGCCTTTTATAAAGTGGGGTTTTTTTGTAGAGACAGAGTCTCACTTTATGGCCCATGGTAGAGTGCTGTGGCGTCACACAGCTCACAGAAACTTCCAACTCCTGGGCTTAGGCGATTCTCTTGCCTCAGCCTCCTGAGTAGCTGGGACTATAGGCGCCTGCCACAACGCCCAGCTATTTTTTCTGTTTTGCAGCCGAGGCCGGGTTTGAACTCGCCACCTTTGGTATATGGGGCCGGCGCCATACTCACTGAGCCACAGGTGCCGCCCGGAAATGAGCCTTTAAAAAATTTTTTTATTTATTAAATCATAGCTGTGTACATTAATGCAATCCTGGAGGAAATGAGCCTTTTTAAGTTCAAAGCCAGATCAGGAGAGTTAACTTGTGGGGCAGAGAGTAAGTAGTCTTATAATTTTTGAAAATAGTTATGCCTTACCTAACAAATGTAAACTTTCTAACCTAATTGATTGTTCCCTCATAATAATTTAAAATTAAAAAAATGGCTGTACTTGTGTTTTTCTCTTGTGTGGGCATGTAGTTGTTTTTCTGTTGGTTTCCTATTGGTATAGAGTACACTGGATACTTCCTTTTCCATTCTTGTGCTACTTTACTAAGAAGAATGTGCTTCAACTCCATCCAAAAGGTGGAAGAGGGGTGAGGAGGGAAAAGGCAGAGGGGAGCAGGGAGATTGGTGTGCTCTTCTCATCCAATGTTCACAATGTAAGGATATACAGCACACTCCCTGGGTGAAGGGCTCCACTACAACTTGAACTTTACCTTAGAGATGCAAGCTATGTAACCTAATCATCTGTACCCTCATATTAACGTGAAATAAAAAAAAGAAGACAAAAAATGGCCATGGGCATTAAAACTAATTAGAAAAAATGAAGTCGTTAGAAACAAGGGCAAAGTCATTTATTTAAAAGAGAAAATGTTACCCAAGTAGAGAGTGTCTGTGAATATGAGCTTTAAATAAAAATAAATGAGGGATAACAATTAACATAAATGTCTGAAAAACATATGATCACACAGAATAGCCCATGATCCCTAACTCTAGACCCCTTTGGTTACTGCAAAATAACACCATCTTCAGTATATTTTTAACAGATTTTAAGAAACATATTAACCAAATGCCCAAGCTCTGATTTGGCCAGAGAGTGAAAAGAGAGGGAGGTGCTCTAGGATTAATGAACAATGTTTCAATTTACTTTAAAAGTTTTTCTGAAATCTGGTACATATCTGTCCTCTGCAGGGAGAACTTTCTGTTGATTCAGCAGAGTGTTTACTGTTTTCTTCTTCTTTTCCTTTTTCTTTTTTTGTTTTGGTTTTTCCTGCTCAGTGCCCAACCCAAGTTCAAAGGCTGATGCGAGAAAAATCTCAGGAGGAGGTTTTACTCTAGGGACAGTTGTTAGTGGATGTGATCTTGGCTCAGCAGGGAAGATGTTCAGCTCTTTCTGGCTCCTTCTCAGCCTTGTTGCTGTAACTGCTGCTCAGTCCAGCACCGAAGAACATGCCAAGACATTTTTGGACAACTTTAACCGTGAAGCTGAAGAGTTGTCTCATCAAGGTGCACTTGCTTCTTGGAATTATAACACCAATATCACCGAAGAGAATGCCCAAAAGATGGTGAGTTCTCATGGCTGCATTTGTTGCTTCTCAGAGATTAGATTACTGACAAAAACAGAAAAGGAGAATCAAAGAAATGCTCTGAGTTGTGAGGTTGGGGGTTCATCTGGAAAATTGTTACAGAATAATTCACTATTCTCAGTTCAGATTCTTAGAACAGGTGAATATGCTTTATAAAGTCATCACCATAATTCTCATCATAGTCGAGGTTTCAAAGAATTTTGTGGCTACACCTTGTTAATTATCCCTAGCCTACAATATCAGCAGAAATATCTAAAGATTCTCTTCAAATGATGTATCAACTGAAAAATGCAACTGGAGACTTAATGAAAAAACTAGCTATCAACAAACAAACAAACAAAAAAACCCCTATGATTAAACCACTTCTGATGAATCTCAGAGTGTTCTGGGAAAGCAAGATGCTTTGTTTGACAAGGGCAAGGACTTAGAAATTTCTTCTCTCCCAGATGCCGAAGTAGTCTCTGTACACATTTAAGTGCTGGAAATTCGAACAACATTATTTAAGGAAAGAATTTTGTGGCACTTGTTCACCAATACTTTCCTTCAAAAATGTAGTTCCAAAGTTTATCTGTTCAAGCAATTAGGGGTTACAGCTACATGTTTAAAGTAATTTACTATCACTCACTGAACAGAGAGAATCTGAGACCTACTTCTGCATTTGAAATCCCCCAAGAGAGTTCCTTCTATTTTTCCAAAGCTCAAGAGATTTTGATAGTCCAGTTTTTTTTTTCATGGGGGATGCTATTGGTCTCACTTCTTTTCATCTCTTCATCTTTTCATTCTTTTCCCCCCAATTTGTATTTGATCTCTGCTGGAAGCAACCGCAGTGTATTGTGTATTTGTTTTCATTCTCAGTTGAAAGGTGGTGAGGAATGTCATGGCTAAGAGCTCTGGGGCCAGACTGCTTTCGTCCCAATCCTGCCTTTATCACTTTCGAGCTGGGTGAACTTGAGCTAGTTAATTTGCCTTTCCGCACCTTAGTTTTTATTATAAAACTCACGTTTGCCTGAGAGGGTTGCTGTGGAGGATGAATGAATTCACAGCACTGTCAGAATAGTGCTCATGCTTGTGCACTCGGGTGAGCAGGAGGGTGTCGTGGTTGTTAGTGTGAGAGGCAGTTAGGGTTTTTGAAAAGACATACAACAGTTTCGCTGAGAGCCTAGATGCTGAGGAGGCATGTCATGGAATGAGAGTAGTGAGGTTTGCTGAAGCCACATCTGCGTCATTCAAGTGCTATCTCTTTGACTTCTTCTGGCTGGTAGAGCAAAGACCTCAAATGAAAGAGCATAAACTGGAGAAAAGTATGGACCCTTTAAAGGAAAAGTGAGACTACGTAAATAAAGGCATGAAGCGAGCAGGGGGTCCGATACCTCTTTCCTGAGGCAGCAGCGAAGGGTGCAGGAGTGCATTTAAAGTGCACCTGTGGAAGTTTACCTGGGGAGAGAGGAACTGAATGGGGAGGGGAATGTCACCTTCTTCTGTTCTCTGATCCCCCATGCAATGGGCCCTGTGGCAGGTACTACAAGAGGTACCCAAATAAGCAGGGTGCTGAGATACGGGACACTCCAGGAGTAGTGGGATCAAGTATAAGTGTCTGATACAGTAAGCGTGGACTCTGGGGCTGGATGGGTTGGGTTCAAATCTTAGCTCTGACTCTTATAAGCTGAAGGTCTTCAGCAAGTTCGTTTGTTTCCTTCTTTCCTTCCTTTCTTTCTTATTTATTTTTTTTTTTGAAACAGAGTCTCACTTCGTTGCCCAGGCTATAGTGCCATGCCATAAGTTTAGCTCACAGCAACCTCAAACTCCTGGGCTCAAGTGATTCTCTCCTGCCTCAGCCTCCTGAGTAGCTGGGGCCACAGGTGCTTACCACAATGCCTGGCTAACTTTTGGATTTTTAGTAGAGATAAGGTCTTGCTCTTGCTCAGGCTGGTCTCTAACTCCTGAGCTCAAGAGATCCACCCACTTCTGCCTCCCAGAGTGCTAGGATTACAGGCGTGAGCCACTGCCCCTGGCCATTCAGCAAGTTTCTTAACTTTCTAGTTTCCTTATTAGTAAAATGAAGAGGATAATGACCATAATAATAGTAATAGTATATGCTATATGTGTATAGTATTGCTGAAGTTAATGAATATATGATGTGTGTGTGTGTGAGAGAGAGATCTTGTTGACACTTGGTAGTGTGTCTGGGACTTAACATCAATGCTGGCAAAAACAATGTTATTATTCAGGGCCTTTGCATTCTGGAAAGCTCACAGTCTAACTGCTATCTCGAGTGGGTAGTTCTAAAATAAAGATTTACAATAAAAACGTTCAAGCTGGGGGAAGCAGGCATCTCCCACCTGGTGGGGGGGGGTTCTTCTAGGATTCACAGAGGAGCTGCTGGGGGAATATAAACAGAAGCAGGCCTTGTGCTCTTTCCTTTGCCTGCTTCTTAGCTCTCAGGCAGCAGAGAAGTCAGGGTCTAGAATTGTGAAATGTCAACCTCTGTCTATGTATCTTTTTTGATAGGAAACTTTTCCTGCACAAAGGGGAGAATTTGTTCCCTTAAATTTACATGCTACTGACTTTACCCTATGTTTCAGCACCTGCTCTCCCAGGACATGTACCATAGATTTGTTTTAATGAGACTCTCTGATGATCAATTTTTTCTTCTTGGGGATTAACTATAAATGAACTTCTTGGACAAAGAAAGAAAATAACTTGCTGTGTAATTCTCAGTGTTTAACATTTGCTGGGCAATAACACATTCTGAACTGACAGTAAGTAAAATATGCGAAATTACCGTTAATATTTTTAGGGCCACTTAATGTTTCTAATCTTGATTTTGTGCTATGTGTATTGCCTCGAAGAAGTTTTACAAACTCTGAAAAATGTTCTTCAATAAGATCGATATTTATAATATTCCAAAAAACTGTTTTTTGGCTGATCACGAATGCACAGACAAGTGTTTGGAATAAAATGATTCAAATTATGACCGAAGCATAATTTTGTCTCTAAGAGTAGTGAAATATAGTAAAATTATATAAATTGGAATTAGTCTAGAAAATCCAAGTTGTATATACAGAGGGTGCCGAAAAATATATACCCATTGTATGAAAGGAAAAAACTATATCGCATTTGTAATACTCAAGTCATGTTTGATTTTTGGAATCACAAGAGATGCTCGACGTGACTTGTATTCATCTTTTGTTCTTAGTATATATTGAGTATTACAATTTTAATCTGCTTTTTCCTTTCTTAAAATGTGTATACTTTTTTTGCAGCGTCCTCTGTATGTTGGCTGTTGCTAGGAGCTGATGAGCCATCAGAAATCACTTTGACTCAGGAAAAGGAGTCAGAAAGTATTCAAGATTGTTGCTTGGGGACTTTAACCTAATAAGTTTCCACAGCCACAATGGCTATCGTCATTCTGAGGGCTCTAGAAATAAAACAGACAACATTCTCCTACGCCTTTAAGAACATAATACCGGTGGTCATGCTCAAAGGAAGAATTTTAGATATGGAGACTGTCCGCCTCCCAAAGGGCAATTAGAATGATTTAAGAGGAACAGAGAGAGTTGGAGCTGCATGAAACCTGACTCAAAAGAAAAAAGAATAGTTTGAGATGGAATAAGAAAGGACGGTGTTCACAGTTGTACAAGAAAGGTGGTGCCTCTGAAAGATCAAAGGGATAAATTTAGAACAAATAGAAGGAAGTGCCACTCGCACTACAAGTGGTAAAACTGGTAAGACTTATAAAACGGAACCATTCTTCAATCTAAAACGTGTGAGACATTGAAAACTCTAAATAGGTTTTTGAAGTATTTAAGCATCAGTATGGATTGTAGCTATGATCCACTGTAGGGAAGAAAGCATGGTCAATTGCATCGATGGAACTGGTTCTTCACCTTTCTGTATAATAACGTCCAAAGTTACGGCACTTTGTAGTACCATTCCAATGAAGGTTATGCGACTGTGTCCTTTGCCATATGACTTGCTTTGACCAATGGGTTGTTGGCAGACATGACGCATGCAGAGGCTTGGAATGCAATTGAGTGATGGAGCTTGTCATTTGCACTTTTGCCTTTGCCATAAGGACTTGACTAGCTAACTAAAGTCAAGAGACACGAGTAGTTGCCCCAGCAGAAGCCAACCGCTAAAGTTGTAAGCAAATCCAGCTAAGATCAGCAGAGCTGCCTGCCAGTGATTCTAGGCATGTAAACAATAAACACTTAAGCCATGGAGATTTTTGGTTGTTTGTATTATTAGTGTAGCTATAGATAGCTGAGACAGGAAGGGAAATGTGGTATGTATGACGTGCTCATCATGTTCATATTCTATCAGGGTGACAATGAAGGCAATCTGCCTTTCCATATTGTCCCTTGGTATAACTTTTAGGAGGCAGGATGTTGGGCTTGTCAGCCTATGAATCTGACCTACTGTGATGATTCTTAAATTAAGTTGTGAGAATATAGCTTAAAGTACAGAGGGCATAAAAACTTGATCAGTACAGCATTATAAAAGCTGCCTACCTGGGAGTGTGGAGGGGTCCATCACATAGAAAGAAAGAAGAACATCTTGATTCAAAACAGACTTTCAAAGCTCTGTCCCTTTCTCTGCCATTGTGGTGTGTGTGCTTGACTCCACTTCTTGCCATGTCTTCTCATAAGACTTTCAGAATGAAGTGATTCTGGCCAAGAAACAAAAGCAAGATCATCCCATTCCCCAATGGATTCAGATGAAAACTGGTAATAAAGTCAGGTGCAGTTCCAAGAGGAGACCCTGGGTAGAGCCAAATTGAATTTAAAAGCAGTTACAAATGAGATGACTTATTTATGCTGTATCAAGGTCACTACCATCTTAACACATCAAGCTGAAAACGCCATCACAATGTAGATAGTTGGACATGTTTTAGTGGGAAAATGATTTTTCTATGTGTTTCTATGCTTCTGCACTAGTAGATTGGTTTGGTAATTAACATGTGAGACCATTTGAAAAACAAAAAACAAAATAGGTTTTCACATAGTTCAGAAGTTCAATGAAAATTAATTACCAAACTCTTGTCCTACGCTACACAATGAATTGCCCTCCTTGCTTTAAGCAAATACAGTGCTCATATTTGAAATTGAATATTTGACAATTAAACTGTAATTATCTTCTTAGTAAAATGGTGCTACTTTATTTTGCATTGCCCCTTTTTTGTAAATTTATCATTGGTTTGTTTTTTGAAACAGGATCCTTTGTAAATCTTCCCCAAAGGCATAGGTATAAGAAATTAGCAAATTCATTATATTATATTAATAAGAACATTAGCAAACAGGAAGCAAGCCAAATCATTAACTTAACTGGGAAGATGCAATAGAAGAAATAAGAATAAGATTCTAAGCAAATAGAAAGATAACAAAAATCTTTCTTTTCTTTTCTTTTTTTTTTTTTTGAGACAGCGTCTCAAGCTGTTGCCCTGGGTAGAGAGCTATGGTATCATAGCTCACAGCAACCTCAAACTATCTTGGGCTTAAGCGATTCTCTTGCTTCATCCTCCCAAGTAGCTGGGACTACAGGTGCCTACCACAACACCTGGATATTTTTTTGGTTGTAGCTATCATAGTTGTTCCAGGCCTGGGCTGGATTCGAACCCGCCAGCTCCGGTGTATGTGGCTGGCACCCTAGCCGCTGAGCTACAGGCGCTGAGCCACACAAATCTTTCTTAAATAAGATTAAGTTAAACTCAATCTTGACCTTAACCTGTACAAAGGTGAACCCAATTATATAGGGAGAAATTGGGGTTTCCTAAGAACAGTTTCAGAAAGAGCACAGTTTTTGTTGTTCTTGTTTTTGACAGACTCCCAGGCTGGAGTGCAGTGGTGCAATCATAGCTCATCCTGGGCTCAAGCTATCCTCCCACCTCAGCCTCCTAAAGTGCTGGGGTTGCAGACGTGAGTCACTGGGCCAAGCCAGCACAGTTGATTTTTTTTTGAGACAAAGCCTCAAGCTGTCACCCTGGGTAGAGTGCTGTGGCATCACAGCTCACAGCAACCTCCAACTCCTGGGCTTAAGTGATTCTCTTGCTTTAGCCTCCCAAGTAGCTGGGACTACAGGTACCCACCACAGTGCTCAGCTATTTTTTGATTGTAGCTGTCATTGTTGTTTGGCGGGCTGGGCTGGATTCGAACCCTCCAGCTCTGGTGTATGTGGCTAGTACCTTAGCCACTGGAGCTACAGACGCCGAGCCCACAGTTGATTTTTAATAGCAAATTTAGAAGCTCTCCAGCAATATAAGAGGTCCCTGGACCATTTTTATTCTTGGAGAGAGGAATAAGGCAGCCTGGTTCACTGTTTCAGCATTTGGCAGTAGCTACTACAGCTGCCCCAAGCTCCTGTCCATGCAGCTGGAGTGGATATTGAAGACAGCCTTGTTGGAACCTAGAAGGTTTCCAAGAACACTTCGTTAACATTTCTTGGTGAGTTATCAGAGTTTGTGAAGAGAGAGCAGGAGGCCCACGCTTAGTCTTCGAGTGGTCTGGAGGGCTTCTTCAGTCCCCTGCTCCGGGGGCTCCTAGGGTCCTTGGACACACCCAATTCTGAATCTTTTCTTGTGTCTAGGGCTGGAGTCACACAGTGAACTCAGAGCAGTGTAATTCGATACTGCTGTTCTACAGATACCCCGTCTCTAATGAGTCTGCCCCGTGCTCTTTGACACCCATAGATACCTACACACGGGCACTGGCATGGGGAAGATTACTCTGCAGTAAATAAAATGCAATTCAGGGGTGAGCACTTTTTTTCTCATGAGATAAAATTCAGAAAAAATAAGAATATTCATAAGCACTAAAAATACGATTTTTTTTTTGCTAAGGCCTGAGTATATCTTTATTTTTTATTTTTTTATTATATCATAACTGTGTACACTACTGCATTTATGGGGTACAATGTGCTGATTGTATATACAATTTGGAATGTTTACATCAAACTGGTTAACATAGCTTCGCCTCACTTATTTAAAATGTTGTGCTTAGACATTTATACTCTACTCTTAATATATTTGACATGTACCCTTGCAATATGCACACTAGGTGAGGTCCCACCGATTACCCCCCTTCCACCCAGCACCCGCTTCCTCTCTCCTTTCTGGGCTATAATCGTGTTTTAAGATTAGCTCACATAACAAAATTCCAAAACTACAGATGTTCGCGTGGATGTGGACAGAAGGAAACACTACTGTACTGCTAGTGGGGATGCAAACTAATACATCCCTTCTGGAAGGAAGTTTGGAGAACACTTAGGGAACTAAAAGTAGACCTGCCGTTTGATCCTGCAATTCCTCTACTAGGTATATATGCAGAAAGCACTTTACAACAAAGACTTTTGCATGAGAATGTTTCTTGCAGCCCAATTCATTAAAAACTTTACATTTTAAAATATTAAAACTTGCATCCAGGGTGGAGCCTGTGGCTCAAAGGAGTAGGGCGCTGGTCCTATATACCAGAGGTGGCAGGTTCAAACCCAGCCCCGGCCAAAAGCTGAAAAAAAAACAAAAACTTGCATCTAAAATAAAGAAAAAAATACTTCTTTGAATCCTAAGGTGGAGTTATAGAATTAATATTTTTATAATTTTTTTTTTAATTTTCTTTTTCAGAGACAGAGTGTCACTTTATCGCCCTCGGTAGAGTGCCATGGCGTCACACAGCTCACAGCAACCTCCAGCTCCTGGGTTTAGGCGATTCTCTTGCCTCAGCCTCCTGAGTCGCTGGGACCACTTGGCTATTTTTTTGTTGCAGTTCGGCCCGGGGCCGGGTTTGAACCCATCACCCTTTGTATATGGGGCCGGCGCCCTACCCACTTGGCCACAGGTGTTGCCCATATTTTTATAATTTAGATTGCCTACTTTATTGAGCGGAATGTGTTTTTAAAAATATGCAGATACCTGGGGATATTGAAAAAATAAGCAAAGCAAATTTGGCTTTGAACTGGATGTGGTTTGGAGGGTTATATTTGGAAACTGGGCCAGCATACTGGACCTGAAAGTGAAGGGTTTCCTGGGAATTTGTTGAGCTCCAAGGTATTGGATGGATGCTAAGGTTCTGTCCAGTTTTCAATTTTCTATCTTCAGGGAACTCTCACACCTGCAGGGGAAGAAGTGGTTTAGAGGTTGTTAAAAGTACAGCCTGGCTCAGGGAATAGTAAGCTATAGAAAAAAGAAAATAAGATGTCAAAACTTTAAATTTCAAAAGCATTTTAATAGTTGAAATACAATTATCTTGAGCTGGATAGGACCACCAGACCTATAGTTTAAAACAAAGCTCATATTAAAATGTTTAAAAGCACAATGAAATAATTATTTTTAATTTGTGTATGTAGTTAGGGTCAAAAAAGCAGGGTATCTTTCTGAATGCTTTAAAATATAATTTAGGACTGAACACATTCGAGGCCTTGAAATTACAAAGGCTCTCTCCCAGGATGGGAATAGATCAGACAATGTTTTAATTTCTTCTGATTATTCTGAACAATGTGTGCCTTGTCCCCAACTCCCCCATGTATGTCTGTGGAGATGTTTTCTGTTTTAGTTGTTTCTCTCCTGCTTTGTACAGAGGTAGTATGGAATGCCACCAATTTTCTCCATAATGGTTCCTTTTGATCCTGGGGCTGTGAAAACTGCTGTATCCATTTGTCTCCCTCCATCATTCAGGTCCAAAACCCACATAGAGCTATCAACCACTGTCTAAATGATTGGATTGGTATGTATGAACTGGCTTTGGTTCTTTGCATAACTGCCAAGCTGTCTATTTTATTTAGGTTTGGGAGCCTTAGGGTGAGGATATAGAATAAATTATAAATAATATTAAAAAGAATAGCTAGCGAAGGAACTGTATGTCCTTGGGGGCCAAAATTAAGGCAACATAAAGTGATTTTCAGGTGATAAAAAATGTAACATATGTAGGGTGGCAGTGATAAATAAAATCAAATAAAATCACATATCCTTAAATTTCCCACAGGTATCACGAATGTTCAAAGACTGAAGCCTTTGGGGTATTGTGAGTTATTTCTAGTAGATTGAGAATAAATTATTATCAAATTATCCTTATAATTTGATGTCAAAGCTTTACCTGAAATTTTGCTTGACCATCAATCACCTTAAAGTGGGTGAAGAAAGGTAGGGATTGAGAAGTAAGTCAGTTGACTTGCATAGATGAGCCTTTCTAGAGCTTGTTCCTTTCCACTCATGCCTATTACAGAGAAGACTAGAACGTGTCAAACACAATCCATAGGACAATGGTTCAGATCATTAGCTTTGGAGGAAAACACACCAAAGGGTTTATGGGTTTACATGTTTATGTCTCGATTCTTCTAATCATTAGCTGTGTGACCTAGGAAAAGTTACTTCCCTACTCTGTGCCTCATTTACTTCATCTGTGAAGTAGGGACAATAACAGCTCCTTCACAAGGTTGTTGTAAAAATTAATTGAGAAGCAGTTTCTGAGAAGCTGTGAGTGTTCAAGAAATTATTTTCCATTTTAATTGCCTTTATTTTCTGCATCTCCTATGCATGTATCTGATTTATTGCTGCCACTTCCATGCACCATTTCCATCATATCACATGGTTGCCCTAAACTTTTCAATGACTCTCAGTTCTCAAAGTCTAAAAGTGAAATTCATTGGCCTGAAAGTGCAATCATGCCTGGAGTCCTGCCTTTGGGATTTGTACTAGTTATTTATCATGTAAAAAATTATCATAAGCTTAGTGGCTTAAAAGAATACCCAATTGTTACTACACAGTTTCTGTAGGTCACTAGTCTGGGTACAGTTCAGTTGGATCTTCTGCCTCTAAGTCTCATAAAGTTGCATCCTACTTACTGATGAGGGCTGTGGTCTCATCTGAGTCTCAACTGGGGATAGATCCGTTTCCAAGCTAATGTGATTGGTGTTAGCATTCAGATTTTTGTGTGCTGCTGGATTGAGATCCTTAGTTTATTGTAGGATGTGAGTCAGTTCATCCTCAGTTCTTTGCTGTGTGGCCCTTTCCATAGGGTAGCTCACAATATGGTATTTTGCTGTATTCAAGTCAGCAAGCAAGAGAATCTTCTAGCAAGATAAAATTTACAATCTTATGTAATATAAACATATATATTCTGTTACTTTTGTTGTATGCTATTGGTTAGAAACAAATCACAGTTCTGCTCATAGTCAAGGGAAGGAAATCACACAAGGGCATGATCACCAGAAGTAATAATTCTTACAGTCTGTCTGCCGCAGGGTCCAGGATCAAATGCTGGTGATTGATTACCAGCTCCACTATTTATTTCTCTTAGCCCCTTTCTGCATATAAATATATGTGTAAAAATGGAGTTAGGGAGATTTTCTATCCCATAGGATCATTAAGAAAATTCAACTGAGGTAAATTATTTTGCAGAATATCCTATACTCATCTAATTTTTACCTACTTTAAGGTTAATGTTAAGTTGCAACTATTCCATGAGGGCTTGGCCAAACCTGGTCATCTGCATGAGTTTCTCCTTTCGTATAACAGAAAATTCTTGGCTCACCATACTTTATACATCCATGTTGCATTAATGAGACATTCATAATGCATATCTTATCTGTCTGATAAAATTATAAGCAACCTAAGGACCAGGACTTTCCCCCCTTAAGTAATAAATAACTAACATTTACTGAATGCTTATGATGTGTCAGGCACTCTAGTAAGCATTTTATTATTTGCTAATTCTTCTAATCCCTACAACAACCCTTTGAAGCAAACTGTACTATTATTCTCATTTTGTACATAAGGTAACTCTGGCTCAGAGAGGCTAAGGTGTCTGACTCCAGGAGTGGAGCTTTTACTTTTCTCCTATGCTACCTCTTTTGTGTAGTCAATAGCAGTAAAATATACAAAGAAGTTGCTCATTTTAGTCTTCAACAAATGGAAATGAATTTGTGCATTCGAGAGAAGACTATCCTACAGAAGTCTGGTGAAGTCCACTTTCATACTCATGGTCAGGATGGGAGACAGGTGTGTCCTGGCATCATCATGTGCTTGTTGTTTTCTTTTTCTGGTAGAAAATTGCCATGACTACCAAATGGCCATATTTTGGGCCATATTCAGGGGAGCCTTTGTTTGGGATCACAGCTTAAGAACAAAATCCCTGGGATAAGTCATGCCACCTAGGAGCTTATCGTGGCAAGCTTATGGTTCACATTGTTATGAGGGGGCTGTATTCCCATTTTGTTCACTCTGAGCTCTACTGGGTTCTCTTTTTAGAGCATTCACCTTTCAATCCTTGGCTAGCTCCCCCATGTCACAGCACTAGGGACAGAAATCCAGGACCCATAATATGGATCATCTGTGAGAATTCACTTCCAGTTCTGGGGACCGAACCTTTGAGAAAACTAGGCACTCGGTCTGAAAGGGAGAGTAACCTCCTCACTCTTTACCTAAACCTTGATCTTCAGCAGAGTAGAAGATTAAAACACTCAGGAAATACCAATATTCCACCAAATAAATGTTCTTTGGACTACATTTTCTGTTCTATCTATTCAAGCAGTGCCATTCCAACTTTAATTATATTTCTTGTCATTTCAGAATGATGCTGAGGCCAAACAGTCTGCCTTTTATGAAGAACAGTCCAAGCTTTCCCAAACGTATCCACTAGAAGAAATTCGGAATCGTACAGTCAAGCGCCAATTGAAGGCCCTTCAGGAGAGAGGCTCTTCAGCGCTCTCAGCAGACAAGAAAAAACGGGTATGTTTGTGAACATTTTAGTACTAATCCCAAGAGTTGAAATTTTGTGAATATTAAACATTACTAGCACCCATGGTTTCTTCCTTCATCTATAAGGATAGCAATGCTGGTATTAGAAAGAGTTCTATGCCTAGGTAAGGTGACTATGTAATTTATTATCTAAACTGGGAACTTTTTGAGATTGAAAGAAGACACTGGTAATAATTACATTCAAACACCGAGTTAAACTGGGATTGTCCCAAGCATTGTGGTGTGTATGGACACCCTATGGTGGCAGGTCACCTTTCTGAAGATTAGGCAGCCTGAAGAATATACTTAGCCTGTGTCAATGGTTCTTGACTAGGGGTGATTTGGCCTCCCTGGGGACATTTGACAATGTCTCAAGACATTTTTGGTTGCCACAGCTGGGGAATACCATTGACATTTACCAGACAGGGATACTGTTGAATGTTCTCCAATGCACAGGACAGCCCCAGACAGCAAAGAATTATCTTGCCCACGGTGCCAATAACACCAAGCTTGACCCTGTATGTAGTCTAATTCTTCCTCCCCTTCCTCCTTGCCTCTCCTCTGCAACTTCTCTAAGAAGTGGCTAACAGCTTCTGCTCAAACCAGTTCCGGGATGAGCGATTCAGCTCTTCCCAAGACAGCAGTTCCATGTGTGAGTCCCTCTCACTGATGGAAGAGACTCCCTCTGTTGGGTGGGAAGTGCCTCACCTCCACTCGCTGCTTCTTTCTGGAGCCAAACTGCTCTTTCCCATAAATGCAGTCTTTAAACACATCAAGGAAGCTGATTTTTTTAAAAAAATTGAGTCTTTTCTTCTCTTTGCTAGACATCCCTCACTTTAGCAAATTTCCCCTCCGATGGTTTTGAATCCCTTCACTGGTCCTAGTTGATGTCTTCATTTTGTCAGTAACCTTGAACCTAACAGAGGAGGGTTCTGGTCTGCATGGAGGTGAGCAGGAATATGACATTATACCCAGTGGTCTACATCTAAGGCAGTCTAGGACTATATTAGGATTTTTTGTTTATTTGATACCCTTGTGTCATGATTTGTTCATATCAACCTTTAATGAAGTCTCCAGATCTGCCAGTGTTGCTCTAAAAGGACATCTTTTAAAACTCTATGCTTAGGTAGTTAGCTTGTCCCAATTCAAGAAAGCCTGTGTTCATCCCTATTAAAATAGCATCTCTCATTCCATAGCTCTAGCCCAGGAGTCAGCAAACTTTTTCCTGTACAGGGACAGATATTTCAGGTTTGGGGGCGCATTATTGCCTGGGTCGCAACTAGTCAATTCTGCTCTTTTAGCAGGAAATCAGCCACAGCCAATACATAAACCAATGAGTGTGGTTGTGTTCCAATAAAACTTTACAAAAACAGGCAGCAGATAGGATTTGGTTAGCAGAACATAGTTTGTACACCACTGATATAGCCTATTGAATTTTTTTTTTTTTTTTTTTTTTTAGAGACAGAGTCTCACTTTATCACTCTAGGTAGAGTGCCATGGCTTCACAGCTCACAGCAACCTCCAGCTCCTGGGCATAGGCGATTCTTTTGTCTCAGCCTCCCGAGTAGCTGGGACTATAGGCGCCCGCCACAATGCCCAGCGATTTTTTTGTTGCAGTTTGGCCGGGGCTGGGCTTGAACCCACTACCCTCTGTATATGGGGCCAGTTCCCCACTGGCTGAACCATAGGCGCCACCCGCCTGTTGAAATATTTTTCTAAAATATTTCTCTATTGAATATCAAAGTCTTCTTTCTCAGTTACTTGTCCTCTGGCACTCTATGTTCTAATCTGCATTTGCAAAAGTAAAAATGCATGACAAAGACAAAGATAAAGCAATATGGCATGTATTTTTCTACAAGTTGCTATTATTCTATATTCTTTGGGTCCAATTATCCAACTAAAATTATTAATCCACTTTACCTTATCCATTCCATGTTTTGCCATCTTTTTTGCGAGGACACCATGAGAACCCTGTTGCCCTTGTTAGAGTGCTGTTGAGTTACAGCTCACAGCAATCTCCAACTCTTGGGCTTAAGCGATTCTCTTGCCTCAGCCTCCCAAGTAGCTGGGACTACAGGTGCCTTCCACAATACCTGGCTATTTTTTGGTTGTAGTTGTCATTGTTGTTTGGCAGGACCGGGCTGGGTTTGAACCTGCCAGCTCTGGTGTATGTGGCTGGTGCCCTAGCTGCTGAGCTACAGGTGCCGAGCCTCTATTTCATTTTTTAAAATAATGACTCTTATAGCCCAGCCGCCCAGCCAGAGAAAGACAGAAGAGGGCCATAAAAGGGGTTAATAGGGCCTTTAATTCAGTGCTTCTGTGGGAAACAATCAGTCCTTCTTTTTTTTTGAGGCAGAGCCTCAAGCTGTCACCCTGGATAGAGTGCACTGGCATCACAGCTCACAGCAACCTCCAATTCCTGGGCTCAAGCGAGTCTCCTGCCTCCGCCTCCCAAGTAGCTGGGACTACAGGCGCCTGCCACAACGCCCGGCCATTTTTTGGTTGCAGCCATCGTTGATTGGCGGGCCCGGGCTGGATTCGAACACGCCAGCTCAGGTGTACGTGGCTGGCGCCTTAGCTCGTTGAGCCACAGGTGCTGAGCCACAATCAGTCCTTCCTTCCTTCCTTCCTTCCCTCCTTCCTTCCCTCTTTCCTTCTTTCCTTCCCTCCCTCCCTCCCACCCCGTCCTCCCTTCTTTCTTCCTTTATTTCCAATCCATTGCAGACCAATACTTGGTCAAGTTCATTGATTATATGTTTAGATGTTTATTCTCTCAATTCCTGTATTTATCACAGAATAGAAACAATTTGCTGACTTGCACTGGCCCATGGACCACACTTTGAATAGCACTGCTTTACTCTGTTACTTTCTTTTTTGAGAAAGAGTCTCACTTTGTCGCCCTTGGTAGAGTGCCATGGAGTCATAGCTCACAGAAACCTCAAACTCCTGGGCTCAAGTGATTCTCTGGTCTCAGCCTCCAGCTAGGTGAGACTATAGGTGCCCACCACAATGCCCGGCTATTTTTTAGAGATGAGGTCTCACTCTGGCTCAGGCTGGTCTTGAAGCAGAAGTGCTTAATCCTGAGCTCAAGCAATGCACCCATCTCAGCCTCCCAAAATGCCAGGATTACGGGCGCGAGCCACATACTTGGCCCCTACTCTGTTACTTTCAGTCCCTTTCACCTACAGGGTAAAGTTTAAACTCTGGTATAGACTATGCCTCATGATCTTCATTCTCATGCCCTCCACTTCCCCCCGTGAACACCAACACTCCAGTTTCCTTCAACATCTCACCATCCCCTGAATATGCCTTGTCTTTTCCAACGTCCTTTCATAGCTTATGCCAGGGGTCCTCAAACTACGGCCCGCGGGCCACATGTGGCCGTGTGAATTGTATTTGTTCCCGTTTTGTTTTTTACTTCAAAATAAGATATGTGCAGTGTGCATAGGAATTTGTTCATAGTTTTTTTTTTAAACTATAGTACGACCCTCCAACGGTCTGAGGGACAGTGAATTGGCCCCCTGTTTAAAAAGTTTGAGAACGCCTGTCTTATGCTTTGCCCTCTACCTCCCTTCTCTACTTGACCAGCGCCTACTTCTTCTCCAGGACACCGCTCTTATGTCCCCTTCTCTTTGAAGCCATTCCTGAATCTCTAGGTTATTAATTTCCCCCTCCTATACTGCCACATCACTTTTTGGCATCAGCGATAGCACTTGTCACTCTTACGTAGTTATTGATTTCATGGCTGCCTCATTGTCCCGTGAGTTTGGGGTCTTTGAGGGCTGATGACTTGTCCATTTTAGAATTGTCAGAGTGTTGCACATAGCAGAGGCTTAATAACTGCTGACTGAAACAAAAAAATGCACTTCTTTGTGTACGTTTGAGACACACTCTTTTAAAAATTACTTATATCAAATTTCCTTTTTTAATTCCAAAACAGCAAAGTTTTGTTTGATGTCATTACATTTTACAATTAGTTTTTGTTCCATAAATGAACAAACCAGCACACAAATAAAATTTAATAAAAATAAAATCCTAACATTCCACACATTTATATGCCAAGAACGCATTTTTTCCTAAACTATATTTTCACAAAGGAAGGCTGTGACTCAATAGTCCTAATGTCAATCTTATTTCCATAAAATGGTGCTTAGTAGGAAAGAGAGCAGTGTGGGTCACAGAAACTAACCCAATTATCCTCTTAGTAATGACAAAGAACACCTAATTCTATTTAAAACTTAAAAGAATCTTGTCAAATTTGAGAAAGGGCACGATAATATATGTGTTAAATCCTGAGTAAGCCTAACAAAAGTAAGAGTTAAGTCATAAGTGAGAAACATTCTTGGGGTTTTGGCAGATCTGGTTATTTCCATTACTAATGAGAGTGAGGAAACTTCACTGAACTATTCCTTCCATGCACTTGAAAGGCACTTGGCAAAGAAGATGTGAATTGCTGTATTTCCAGACATCAAAAAAAGTCATATGGCCAAAAGGATATTTTTACATTAGCATTCTCTTTAGCATATTTCCCACTGTTAACATTGTTTATTATCCTTAATTTGCAGCTGAGCACAATTCTAAATGCAATGAGCACCATCTACAGTACTGGAAAAGTCTGTAAACCAAGTAATCCACAGGAATGCTTATTACTTGAGCCAGGTAGGCTGTTAATTTTTGAATAGTAATTATGAGATTTACTTTTATCCCAAGTTTTACAATTAAGATTGACGTTATGTAACACTGTGCTTTCCAGATGGATAATTCAAAGATGATAAGATTCCAGATATGTATATTGCAGCACATAGATGTTCTTCTAGCTTTTAACAAAACTTCATTGTAAATTCTATCACATTCAAGTCATTGAAGATAATCATTGCTTGCAGTGGTGTACTTTCTCTGCAGACATATTTTGGAACTGTCATCGGGCTGAAGATATGAATGAATCATGAGATTTTATTTAGTAACTTTATAACCTGATACCTATTGACCTTATTTAATTCTTTAAAGTTCATATATATTTTTTAAAGTTCATGTACCTGTTTGCAAATAAAAGTTTTACAATTGGATGTTTATTTCCCTTTGGGTGCTTTACTACAACAGGTTTGGAGAACATAATGGCGAACAGTAGAGACTATAGTGAGAGGCTCTGGGCTTGGGAAGGCTGGAGATCTGAGGTTGGCAAGCAGCTGAGACCATTATATGAAGAGTACGTGGACTTGAAAAATGAGATGGCAAGAGCAAACAGTAAGTTTGCCGGTCGATAGAGGTACTGAAGAGCTCTCTGAGGCCACGGCCATTTCTCCTCCATTACCAAGTCTGCCTTTTGATATCGGGGATACCCCTCAATTAACAGTCATCTCCTGAACAGCTTATGCTGCTGGTATCAAGAAGAAGCTAGTTGGGAAAAAGAAGAGGTGCAATGGAATTTTGCAGATTAAAGGGGCTCAAGAATGAGATTCAATTACTCAAATGAATTATCCAGGAATTATAAATGATGAGTTTTCCAGGAAGATCTTAGGCCCCCAGAGGTTCCTGAGGGAGTCTGAGAATTGAGTAGGGATCCTATTCCTTAGAAGGATGAGAGGCAGTGACACTATCCCTTATCTAAATTCCCATCTGACCATAGTTCATCCTCAAAGGTCTTATATATGTCAACCTCAGGGTGATGTCCCAGAACAAAAAAAATATGAGATTAGTTTAGTCTGGAAACTCATTATTTTCTGCAGTCACAATAAAATCAAGTGGTCATAACAATCTTAACATAGGAAGGAATTTCCATATCTCTTAACTTATTCTCCTGCCTGAATAATAAGCTAAAGTCATGATATTAGGAATAATTTTATGCTTTGGTGATTCACTGCCCCCGGGCTTGAATAAGGAAGAATTTTTTCTCCAATTTTGTTTTTAAATTTCTTCCACTGCCACTTAAATTCATATTCTCAAGCCTTAAGCATGCTGAAGACAGTAGATTATCGCAATTTTAAAAAATATTATCCTGTGTATCTTTCTATCCAAATATTTATTTCTCTATACTTCTGATCATCAATTGCCAATGTGTGTATAAAAATAAAAAATTACTAAAATATGCTTATTCACTTTATTAGCTAATATCTTAACACAAGTTTGTGTTTTCTGATGGGAGATGCTAAATGAAGCACATAGGAACATGACCTATATACATACAATGTGCAAACAAACAGGCTCTCACTGTGGCAACAGCTGAGTTTGGTCAGATCTAAAAATAGGAGGCCCTGAATCAAATGAGAATTAAAACTTAGAGATCCAATCACGTGTATTAAAGCTAAAGATGTAAACTGCCCTATAGAGAGAGTAGAGACCCAGGGTTAGGAGATTAGGAGTGTGTCTCTGCCCATTTGACTTTGAACAAATGATGTAACTGCTCTCAACACAGGCTGTTGGTGGGAATATAGATTGGTGTAGCTATTATGAAAAACAGTACGGAGGTTCCTAAAGAAATTAAAAATAGGCTCGGTGCCTGTGGCTCAAGCAGCTAAGGCACCAGCCGCGTACACCTGAGATGGCGGGTTCGAATCCAGCCTGGGCCCGCCTAACAACAATGACGGCTGCAACCAAAAAATGGCCGGGCGTTGTGGCGGGCGCCTGTAGTCCCAGCTACTTGGGAGGTGGGGCAGGAGAGTCCAGGAATCGGAGGTTGCTGTGAGCTGTGATGCCACAGCACTCTATCCAGGGTGACAGCTTGAGGCTCTGTCTCAAAAAAAAAAAAAAAGAAATTAGAAATAGAATTACCATGTGACCTAGCAATCACTCTTCTGGGTATATACCCAAAGGAGATGAAATCTCTGCCTTGTAAAGATATCTGCACTGCTATGTGAATTGCAGCATTATTCACAATAGCCTAAATATCTAACAGTGGATGAATGGATAAAGAAACTGTGGCGTATATATGCAGTAGAATATTCTTTAGCTACAAAAAATAGGAGTTCCTGTCATTTGTCACAACATGGATAGACACCTAAGACATTATGCTAAACAAAATGTACCAGACAATATAAATAAATTAAAAAAAACCAGACACAGAAAGAAAAATACTGCATACTCTCACTTATATGTGGATTCTAAAAAAATTAAAAAGATTTGGGCGGTGCCTGTGGCTCAAGGAGTAGGGCGCTGGCCGGCCCTGTATACCGGGGGTGGTGGGTTCAAGCCCAGCCCCAGCCAAAACTACAAAAAAAAAAAAAAAAGATTAAATATACAGAGGTAGAGAATAAAACAGTGGCCACCAGGAATGGGGTGGAAGGTGGGAAATGAGATGTAGGTCAAAAGATGCAAAGTGTGGGCGGCACCTGTGGCTTAAAGGAGTAGGGTGCTGGCCCCATATGCTGGAGGTGGCGGGTTCAAACCCAGCCCCGGCCAAAAACCGCAAAAAAGAAAAAAAAAATACAAAGTGGCAGATATGTCAGATGAACAAGTCTAAAGATCAAATGTACAACATAAGAGCTATAGTTAATAACAGTGTATTGTATTCTAGATTTTTGCTCAATGAGTAGATTTTGGCTGCTCTTGCCAGGTGGGGGTTGGGGGTTGGGGGAGGAATAGGTAGCTATGTTGCTGCAGATGTTAATTTGTCTCACTATGGTTACCATTTTACTATATATGCATCTCATAACATCATGTTGTATACCTTAAATACACATAATAAAATTTAGTTTTAAAATATGGATAGGCTGTTAATCTGCATAGTGGGGTTATAAGAATGACAGTCTTGTATGGGTTTGTGCTTGTTAAATGAAATAATACATTTAAACTGGCACAGAGCAAGTGCTTAACAGCCGTTATCTAGTGTTATCATTCATTTGCATCCCTTTGAGTTTCTGTTTATCACAAGAAAAAATGTGATAAGCCTTTACATTTTTTCTAACCTCCTAGCAAGGCTGATCTATGTATATTGGACTTTCTTTCTTTCCTTACGTTCTTCTCTTTTTAAAAACTAGATTATGAGGACTATGGGGATTATTGGAGAGCAGATTATGACGCGGAAGGGGAAGATGGCTATGATTATAGCCGCAGTCAATTGATCGAAGATGTGGAACATACCTTCACACAGGTAACCAAGGAATTGTATACGGACACAGAACAGAGGGACAGTGACTAAAGGCACTCCCTTTTATTCTTAAGACACTGGTAAGCCCTTCCTAGGCCTCATAGAGTTTGGGAAACATAACAGCTTGAATAATAGGGCAGCTCATATGGATGATCAGAATTGTTCATCCCCCCTTCAGTCACTGACCGCAGAGATTGTAAGAAGGGGAAATTACAAGAAAGGAATGGTCTTTATGAGCTACCTGGGCTGGTACTGTCTTCTTTTGTTGGCAGAGCCATAGGCTTTGCTTCCCTCCTCAGGACAATTGATACTCTTATGTCATTGGCCTTTGACTAAGGAAGTCTATAAAGGAAGGAGAGAGTCTTATGAGCTGCTGTGTCCCATGGGTATTTTTCAGTGTGTCCTTATCCCTTCATTTTGGCCCCTTCACTTCTGCACCTTCAGACTTCTGATGTGAAGCTACTCTGTCACAGCTGTAGTTGAGCAGAGCTATCAAAAATCGAAATAAGACCATTTCCCTCCAAAAGAATTGGGCAGAAAATTTGGGTTAAGTACGTCATCAAAGAAAGTATACAAATGGCAAATAAGCAAGTAAAAAGTGATCAGGAATGCAAATGGTGAAAATCCACGAAAAAAAAAAATCTGCCTACCAGAAAATAGCTGTGATTTAAAAAATGGACAATACCAAGCATTGGGAGATGTGGGGACACTGGAGCCCTCAAACACTGCTGGCAGAGATGTCAAATGGTGCAGTCACTGTGAAAAACAGTTTGGCAATTTATTTATTTATTTATTTATTTATTTATTTTTTGAGACAGAGCCTCAAGCTGTCACCCTGGTTAGAGTGCTGTGGCATCACAGCTCACAGCAACCTCCAATTCCTGGGCTCAAGCGAGTCTCCTGCCTCCGCCTCCCAAGTAGCTGGGACTGCAGGCGCCTGCCACAACGCCCGACCATTTTTTTTTTTTTTTGGTTGCAGCCGTCATTGTTGTTGTTTGGCGGGCCCGGGCTGGATTCGAACCCGCCAGCTCAGGTGTACGTGGCTGGCGCCTTAGCCCGCTGAGCCACAGGCACCGCCAGTTTGGCAATTTATTAAAAAATTTAGGTACACCCTGACCGTATGACTTAGCTATTCCCGTCTTCGGTATCTATATAAGATAAATGGAAATATAAATGCACAGAAAGACTTTTATACAAATGTTCACATATGCATAGCAGCATTATTCACAATAGCCTCAAAAGGGAAAAAACCTAGTTGTCCTTGAACTGGTGAATGTATAAACAGACTCTGATATATTCAGACAATGGAATACTCCTCAGTAATAAAGGAAATAAACTTGATATTTTCTTTTTCTTTTCTTTTCTTTTTTTTGAGACAGAGTCTCACTTTGTTGCCCTTGGTAGAGTGCTGTGGCGTCACAGCTCACAGCATCCTCAAACTCTTGGGCTCAAGGGGTTCTCTTGCCCCAGTCTCCAGAGTAGCTGGGACTACAGGCGCCCGCCACAACGCCCGGCTAGGTTTTGAGATGGAGTCTCACTCTTGCTCAGGCTGGTCTCCAACTCCTGAGTTCAGGCAATCCACCCGCCTCAGCCTCCCAAAGTGCTAGGTCGATACTTTCAACAACACAGATGAACCTAAAAAAAATCCTCCGTGAAAGAAGCCAGATACAAAATGTCATGCTTTATATAATCCTTTTGTATGACATGTCCAGAATAGGCCAAACTATAGAAATCAGTGTAGTGATGGCCTGGGGTTAGAGGTGGGAGTGGAATTGACCACAAATGGGCACAAAGACACTTTTGAGGTGATGGGAGTGTTTTAAACTTGAGTAGTGGTGATGGTTTCCCAACAGTTTTAATTTATTAAAACTTAAGAAACCACACACTGAGAAATGGATGAATTTCACGGTCCGTAAATTAGACCTCAATTTAGAAACAAAGGAAGTAGGTAACATCTTAAAGATAAGTTGTTTTTTTATATGTGCTTTCATTTTGAGACCTGTGTTCCTCCAGGTGTGCTTGTTGATCTATGTAGTGGTGCTAATTATCATCAATAACTGGGAAGAAGGAATATTTTTAACTCTCCAAAATATTTGAGACAAAGAAGAAATTATAACTTAGGGAAATTCCACTTGGCTAAAGCAACTCCTGTTTCTAGGGTTGGGGATTGGAAACTGGAGTTGGCTGCTTTAAGTTTAAACTTTCTTCCTGGGCTTTTTAGGTCAAACCCTTATATGAACAACTTCATGCCTATGTGAGGGCAAAGTTGATGCATGCCTACCCTTCCCATGTCAGCCCCACTGGATGCCTCCCTGCTCATTTGCTTGGTAAGAAAACCCAGCAATTCTTTGTGTACTTGGCTCTTTGTTATTTCCACCAATAAAACTGTCTTTTGGAGTGACGCCCAACCTAAAACTTCGGAAAAGTCTGTGAATTAAATTAGTAACATTATAGAAATCACATTTTGAAAGCATTTCTTCAACAGAAAGTCAATTTTTAATAATTCTCTACTACATTACTTTTTAATACATAAAGAATTGTGTTGGCTTCAATTCAAAGGATAAAGGAGTTGAGACAACCAGAGAAAGAATTCTAGGTTTAAAGGAGAGTGGAAATGGGGAAAATCATTTTGAGTATTCAAGTCAGCTGGCTGAGCTTTTGAGGTGGAATTCGGGATTTTAGCCTCATATTGTCAGAGGAAAGAAGTGTGGTAGGGGTGAGAGAAAGGCTTTCTAAAACTAAGCTACAGCCTTGGAGAAAGCTTCAAAAGTTCATTCATTCTAGACTGTACCAATTACTCTTGCTAAAAAGTACTTGGTTTGGAATCATCCAAGTAATGCATGAAGGAGAGTGGCCATTCCTCAAGCCAAATAAAATTTGAAAATTTCATGTCACGTACACACAGAATATCTACATAGCCAATTGCTGGTAGCTAATCCTCCTCCATAGCCAAACCTCATGTCTATCATCAGGAAAGAACATGGACAAAGGATCTGTGGAGACTTTTAACCCTAAAGGAAAGTGGGAATACGCTCTACAGTGCCTGTCAATGGCAGGCATTATTCACTAATTCAGTTTCTGCTTAAACCTATCTAATGCGATGGGGCATTTTTTTTCTTCCAAGGTAGACTAACATATTCCACAGGGCATCAATTATAAGAAGGTTCTACCTTATGTAGAACTTAAGCAGCACTGCTTTCATGCTATCTGCTCATTACTCCGATGGCCATGTTATGGTTACCCAGACTATGTCAATTCTTATTCTACAAGATGACCTTCCAGATATTTGTAAATAACCATCGTATGAGATACAATATAGTACTTGGCCCAGTAACTTTTAGTGACCGTCACTGTTTTCTTTTTTTTCTTTTTTTCTTTTGAGACAGAGCCTCAAGCTGTCACACTGGAGAGAGTGCCGTGGCATCACAGCTCACAGCAATCTCCAACTCCTGGGCTCAAGCGAGTCTCTTGCCTCTGCCTCCCAAGTAGCTGGGACTACAGGCACCCGCCACAACGCCTGGCGATTTTTCGGTTGCAGCTGTCATTGTTGTTTGGCAGGCCCGGGCTGGATTCAAACCCGCCAGCTTAGGTGCACATGGCTGGCGCCTTAGCCCGTTGAGCCGCAGGCGCCGAGCCAACCGTTATTGTTTTCATCATGTATATACTGTTTGCTTCTTTTGAGTTAAATATGTTACACAGACTTCCAATCATTCTGTAAAATGCCATCTTTCTAGTTGTTCTTTGGATGAGCTCTATTTTGTTAATGTCCCTCTTCAGGTATCATGCTCACAACTGAATAGTTAACCCCAGATGAGGTTTCACTGACATAGAGTGAACTGTGACGCCCCACTTGCCTTTGTTCTAGAAACTATAATTCTAAAGATTTAGTGTAGAAGCCATGCCATGCATACCATTTGTTGCATTACTTTTGGTCTTTGACATGAGGACTGTGCATTGGCCTGATAGCACATATATTTCTATGGTGGACATATTTTTCTTTTTTTTTTTCAGTTGTTAGCTGGGGCCGGGTTTGAACCCGCCACCTCCAGCATATGGGGCCAGCGCCCTACTCCTTAGAGCCATGGGCACTGCCCTGGACAGATTTTTCTTTAAAATTTAAATGTAAGACTTGACATGTATCTCTACTACATTTTATCCTTTAAAAAATGGGTTCACTGGAGTACTTTTTATGCAGTTGTGTTGCCCAGGATTCTGTTACTGCTATTAGGTTGACTTTTGCTAGGATCCATCTTCCTTTTTAGTATCTCTGGCCTTGGAAACTACCTTTATACTTGTTTGAGATATTTAAAAAAACACCAGGTTAAGTGTACTAGTATAGTAATAAAAGCGGAACTCAGTTAACTAGTTAGTAGACGTTCCTGAATGATGATCTTACATAATCTCATTTGAATCCCATACTAGGCATTACTAAAGGTTTAATTTGTCATGTTTTGTCCCATGGATCGTGGATTATATAAATCTCTTTGTAATATATGGGAGCTATGGTGTTACGTATGTTTAATAAATTATGTCTGTATTTCTGCTGTCTTTGTCATGTACTAATGGATTCTTTTTAAAAATAGGTGATATGTGGGGTAGATTTTGGACAAATTTGTACTCATTGGTGGTCCCCTTTGCACAGAAACCAAACATAGATGTTACCGATGCGATGGTGAACCAGGTAGGAAGAAGAAGCCTTAAAAATTAAATTTAAATTCTCAACTTCATTTCTTCTGGTTATCCTTCTGTTCTTATTTTTTTCTGGTATGTGAAACCATGTAAATAAAAAAAAATCAAGTTAATTTATCATTTTTTTATTAAGTCATTTGTACATAGATCATACATTTATGCCATTATGTGTTTCGATGTGTTGATTATTTGTACAAATTGGAGTGCTTACATGCTACTAATCAACATAGCTTTCACCTCATTTACCCAATGAGGGTAAGACATTTGTGTTCTACACCTGATAGATCCAACTTGTACTTGCAATATGCTCCATAGGTGTGGTCCCCCTACTAACCCTCCCTCTATCTACCCACCCCTCTCTCTTTCCCTCTCCCTTCCCTTCCCTCCTTCATCCTAGGCTATAGCTGTGTTTCATTTTTCATATGCAAGTGGGAGTGATTATAAATTGGTTTCACAGTAGTACTGAGTACATTGGATATTTTTTTTCCATTCCTGAGATATTTACTAAGAAGAATATTTTCCAGCTCCATCCATGTAAACACAAAAGTGGTGTGCGTCTCCATTTTTTTTAATGCTGCATAGTATTCCATGGTATACATATACCACAATTTATTAATCCATTCATGGGTTGATGGGCACTTGGGCTTCTTCCATGACTTGACAATTATGAATTGAGCTGCAATGAACAATCTGGTGCAAATATCTTTATTGTCAAGTGCTTTTTGATCCTTTGGATATACACCTAGAAGAGGAATTGCAGGATCAAATGGTAGGTCTACATTTAGTTCCTTGAGTGTTCTCCAAACTTCCTTCCAAAAGAGACGTACTAGCTTGCATTCCCACCAGCAGTGCAGAAGTGTTCCCTTTTCTCCACATCCACACCAACATCTGTAGTTTTGGGATTTTGTGATGTGGGCTACTCTTACGGGAGTTAGATGGTATCTCAGAGTAGTTTTGGTTTGCATTTCTCTGATGATTAAAGATGATGAGCATTTTTTCATGTGTCTGTAGACCATGGGCCTGTCTTCTTCAGAGAAGCTTCTGTTCATGTTTCTTGCCCACAATGAAATGGGATCACTTGTTTTTTTCTTAGTAACAAGATTGAGTTCTCTGTGGATTCTGGTTATTAGACCTTTGTCGGAAATATAACTTGCAAGAATTCTCTCCCATTCTGAGGGCTGTCTATTTGCTTAGTGTGTTCTTGGCAGTGCAGAAGCTTTTTAATTTGATCAGATCCCAGTAGTGTATTTTGGATGAGGCTTCAATTGCCTGGGGTGTCCTCCTCATAAAGTATTCTCCCAGGTCAATTTTTTTCAAGCGTTTCCCCTGCACTCGCTCTAAGAATTTTTATAGGTTCCTGTCTTAAGTTTAAGTCCTTTAACCAGTGAGAGTCAATTTTTGTTAGAGGAGAAAGGTGTAGGTCCAGTTTCAGTCTTTTACAGGTGGCCAGCCAATTCACCCAGCACCATTTATTGAATAGGGAATCTTTTCCCCAATTTATATTTTTAATAGGCTTATCAAAAATCAAATGATGATAAGTGTCTGGGTTCACCTCTTGATCTTCAATTCTGTTCCATACATCTACCTCTCTATTTTTGTGCCAGTATGCTGTTTTGATCACTATCGATTTATAATATAGTCTGAAGT
>CAUYRH010157693.1:0-16519 GCA_963574655.1 Perodicticus potto | reverse complement strand
CGCCAGCTCTTGGCTTAGGCGATTCTCTTGACTCAGCCTCCTGAGTAGCTGGGACTACAGGTGCCTGCCGTAATGCCTGGGCATTTTTTGTTGCAGTTTGGCTGGAGCTGGGTTTGAACCCACCACCCTCGGTATATGGGGACAGCATCCTACCCACTGAGCCACAGGCTCTGCCCCAGGACTAAGCTTTCTATCCCACCATTATAACCTCTGAAAATCGTTTTTTTTTTTTTAGACAGAGTCTCACTTGGTCACCCTGGGTAGAGTGCCATGGAGTCACAGCTCACAGCAACTTCAAACTCCTGGGCTCAAGTACTTCTCTTGCCTCAGCCTCATTGTGGCTGGCACTATAAGTACCAGCCGCAATGCCCAGCTATTTTTAGAGACGGGGTCTTGCTCTTGCTCAAACTGGTCTTGAACCTGTGAGCTCAGATAATCAGATAATCCACCTGCCTCGGCCTCCCAGAGTGCTGGGATTATAGGTGTGAGCCACTGTGCCCGGTCTTTTCTCTTAAAATCTTAAAAAAAGAGAAGTGCAATTTCTCTCTCTCTCTGGCTTTATAAATCATTATCCACCCACCGTGGAATTATCTGATAAAGAAGATTGAAATATTGCAGGTGGCATTTCCTGATCCTCCTTCCCCTTCCTCACACTCTTCCGATTTGCCCCACCTGTCCTGCCTTCTGTCCACTGCAGCCTGGTTTGTCCAGCAGCCCCAGACACCCCTCTTTTGATGGTCTATCCAGCAGCCCCAGCCACCCCTTTTTTGATGGTTTGTCCAGCAGCCCCAGCCACCCCTCTTTTGATAACTCTTGTTCTGTTATTTATTTCAACAAATGATCCTTGAGTGCCCATTATGCACAAATGTGATGCCAGGCACCATCAGAGAGGGGTGGACACAACAAGGATGAAGGCGGGGGGATGTCAAGTCCCAGCAGAGGCGTTGTAACAGACACCACGTGGGTTTAAATCGCAGCTTTGACACTTTCTGACTGTGTGGTATTAGCTAAATTATTCATCCTCTCTGTGTTTCACTTTTCCCATTTTCAAATAGGAATAATTATATGATCTACATCACAGATTTGTGGTGGTTGTTTTTTTTTTTTTTTTTTTTTGTAGAAACAGAGTCTCACTTTATTGCCCTCAGTAGAGTGCCGTGGTGTCACAGCTCACAGCAACCTCCAGTTGCTGGGCTTAGGCGATTCTCTTGCTCACCCTCCTGAGTAGCTGGGACTACAGGCGCCCGCCACAACACCCGGCTATTTTTCTGTTTTTGCAGTTCGGCCGAGGCTGGGTTTGAAACCACCACCTTCGGTGTATGGGGCCAGTGCCCTACTCACTGAGCCACAGGCACCGCCCAGATTTCTTGTTTTGAATTAAAGAGTCTGAGGGCTAAAAAGTATTCGGCATTGTACTTGACACAGAGTAAATTCTCAATAAATGGTAAAAATGAAGCATAACTCAGTTCTGCCCTCAGGGGTCTGCATTCTAGGAGAAATAATAAAATAGACATCTGAATCTCAGAATTATAATTACTAGATAAAAGTTTCAGCAGAGGATTATGGAAACATAGAAGAGAATGATTCTGAGAAATCTAAGGATGGTTTCTTGAAAACATACAGATTGAGTATGCCTTGGACAAGCTGCTATGAGGCGTATTACTGAAGAAAAAGAGTGAAGAGATAAACACTAGGATCGGAAGCAGAAGATTTGCTGTGTGACCTTGGACAAATCACTTGAACTTCCTGATCCTAAGTTTCCTTTTCAATAAGACAGAAGAATAATACCAACTCTGGGCCGGGTGCAGCGGGCTCACACCTATAATCCTAGCATTCTGTGAGACTGAGGCAGGTGGATTGTTGAACTCAGAAGTTCAAGACCAGTCTGAGCAAGAGCAAGACCCCGTCTCTAAAAATAGTGGGGTGTTGGCTCGGTGCCTGTGGCTCAACGGGCTAAGGCACCAGCCACGTACACCTGAGCTGGCGGGTTCGAATCCAGCCTGGACCCACCAAACAACAATGACGGCTGCATCCCAAAAAAAAAAAAAAAAAAATGGCTGGGCGTTGTGGCAGGTGCCTGTAGTCCCAGCTACTGAGGAGGCAGAGGCAGGAGACTCGCTCGAGCCCAGGAATTGGAGGTTGCTGTGAGCTGTGAAGCCACGGCACTCTGTCCAGGGTGACAGCTTGAGGCTCTGTCTCAAAAAAAACAAACAAACAAAAAAATAGTGGGGTGTTGTGGCAGGCATCTATAGTCCCAGCTACTTGGAAAGCTGAGGCAAGAGGATTCTTGAGCCCAGGAGTTTGAAGTTGCTGTTAAGCCAGCAGTTCTCAATCTGTGGGTCGCGATCCACAAGAACTGTGCTAAAGGGTCGCAGCATTAGGAAGATAGAGAGCCACTGTGGTAAGCTATGATGCCATGGCACTCTACCGAGGGTGACAAAGTGAGACTTTGTCTCAAAAAAAAAAACAATCTCTGCCTGCCCTGCACTCCGATATTGGTAATCAAATGAGATACCACTGTATGAGAAGAGCTTTGTAATTTCTGAACATTAAAAATGTATGATGGCAGTGATGGTGGTGGGAGTGATGGAATAAATAATCTTTTTGTCAGCCTACTGGAAATCAATTTATATCTACCCATTCACACTGCCTGGGTGTCTCCCCTTGTTGCTAATGGTACACTTTCCCCCAGTCAGCCAACCAGTATTCTTGTTGAAAGAAATATTTTGCTAAAGTCTACTCTTAATTTCTCGTGCATGCCAGATAGATAATTTGGAAGAACAGACGATCAAAAGATCACTTAGCACTGGAATGTGAAAAGGAAGGAATGTGCAGAAGGGGGCCTTACATCACCTAAGAAGTGAATAATTAAAAATTAACTCTAATAAGAACGTGCAAAATCACTGTGCAATTGGGGATCACACCGCAGTGTGGATCAGAAGAGCCAAGATGGCAAAGCACGCAGGTGTAAGCCTTTTAGAATTCAGTCTTTCTGTCATCTTGGAGAGAACTGCTGCTTCTGAAGCATGCTAGCAACATCTGATTTTGCCTCTCAGGCCTGGGATTTTGCAGTCTGCTCTGTCCTGGTTCATACCTTCAAGCAAATTGCTGGAGTAGGTCCCGGTTTGTTCAGCCCGCTGACTTCCTTACAAAGGAGGATTTATCTTTTCCTTTCATTCGTCCAAACCAGAGGACAAAGAGCATGGCAACCAGTGGCGGATCACAGGATCCACTGGAGCCTGCCCAGAAAAAGAGAAGAACCCCCTCCACAGGGCAATCTTTGCACTTGCCCCCAAAGAAGCTCACAAATATGCACCTTCCAGAAGACTGCACAGAGCAGGTTACCGCATAGCTGGCCCCTTGCAGCACCCCAGAAAGCTAAGTAACAGCAAGGGTGCTCTCAGCTGGGGCAGTCTGGCTGCAGCTGCTGCTGCTCTAGACCTGATCTTGAGGGTCCTCCTTTTAAAATGACATGTTGGAGAAGCCATCCTTAGGGGGGATTAACTCAGTAATACACTATGTGCCTGGGAGTATTTGGTTTATCTGATGATGAAGAATTGGAGGTTACTAAAACAACTCTGAAATCATAGTAATAAGCCACAAGAAGAAAGTCTTCATGGTGGGCAGCATACAGGATTTGGAGTCAAGTGGACTTCTTTGCGTTTGAACCCTGTAACCTGCTGGGTGAGATCAGACAAGCTACTTAACCTCTCTGAACTTCAATTTCTTCATCTACAAAATGAGGGTGATAATAGTAATTAGCACAGAGTTGCATGGGAAGGAATGAATTTCAGCACAGGCCCTGGCACTCAAAGAATGTGCAATAAATAGTAACTGCTAAAATACGTTCTAGGTGTCTCAAAATGCTCAACTTGCTTTTCATGACTAGGCCCGTTTCCAAAAGTTGCATAAATACACTGTCCGCAGAATGCCATTGTTTCTCTGTTCTTTAAGGAGCTCCAAAACACTATGCAGAAACTACCATTTCTTCTTTTTTGCAAAGCTGAGAGGAAAAGGGAAAGGGTCACAATTTTCCATTTCACAGACAGGAAATCTGAGGCGTAAATTACTTGCCTAATGTCACATAAAGCCAACAGCAGAGCTATAATCCTCCGTGACCCCCTGTGCAATGCAGCTTGTCTTCACCTTTCAAAAGTCAGGGGTAAGCAACTCCTGTCTGAGCTTTAATACCATCAGTCTAATTTCTCAGCTTTTCTATAGCTGCTGATCTTGAGAACCTTTGAAGCTTTGGGGAAATCACATGGGTGATTTGACCTTAAATCTCATGCCACTGGCAAAAGATTAATTGCTGAGACCTGGAAAGGGGCCAGACAATTCTGTGTAGCTGAATAACAGCATCGTCTAGGGATGGGACTGTCCTGACAGGTTTAGTCAGTACATAATTGATAAATCTGGAGTTTGTATAGCTTCACTTTGCAGATAGATAAGGCAGCGGGCTCCCAGGGCTGACATTTCTAGAAGCTCCACCTGTGTTTTGTAACCCTGAATCTAGGTTTTCTATCCTCTTCCTTGGAGCATTGCGCATTTTATAAGGTTCTGTTTTTCAGGAGCCAGCAAGATAAGGGGACCTGACGAGAGTGCCACCTTGCCTGTGTAGGCAAAAAGGCTCATCCAGTTAGCAGGGTCACAGGACTGCTTTTCAAGTCTTATTTACCCAGATGCAATGCAAGTTGAGGTCAAAGAGGGATCCATCGCGTTACGTAGCAGCTAGAAAACTGTCGTCACAATCAGAGTCCAAAAAAGATAAAAGGCAGCTGGCCAGGCACAACATCAAAGCTTGAACAGTGGGTCTAAACCTTGGTCAGGAAATCGTACACAGTTGGACTCTTGTTCCAGACTCCAGTGTCATGAGACCCTTTTCAGCGATTTGAACTCTTTGACACAAAGGAACCTCAGCTTTTATTCCTTTGACTTCTGTCACCCACTCCACAAAGTATTCCACTGATCAGAAGGAGTTTGTGCTGGGTATTTGTCACTATAATTTATGCTCAGAGCCCGTCGAGTTTATTTTAAGATTTGGTTATCTTTCTTTCATTTGAGCTCTGTAGTTTCAAGTTTCAGTTCCAGAGCCATTTTCGTGTCCCTGATGTTATGTACCTGGTGTACTTCTGTATTTGTCACTTCCAGTTGTAAAACTTCTGACCCAGCAGCTTAGGCCCCTAGATCAGTGGCTTACAGTGTACAAGATTTTATATGCAGTGAATCCGGTATTTTGTTGTGTGGATGATGGAGAATCAGGACGGCATTAAATGGCCTCTCTTATCCTCACACACACACAACACACACAAAATCCAGTAACTCCATCTATTATAACTTAACACATTCAGCTATTTCTCTGAGCTAGTTGTTACTATTATCTGAATGTAATTTACAGAAATATATTACTTTTGAATCATCATTTAGAAGAAAATCATATTATGTATACATAATTATTTTCTTGCATATATAAGATTTTAAATATTAACATAGTTTATAAGATTGTTCCTGGAAACCTTGTTGCCCTGAGTTATGTAGATGACTTTGTCTTATTTTATCAGAGGAACTAGAGAAACTGGAGCAGGAGAGACTGGCCTTGGAAGCCACCATCAAAGACAATGAGTGTGAAGAGCGAAGTGGAGGCATCCGGGGCTTGTTTAAAAAAGCTAGCAAGCTGAACATCACTAAGCTGGCTCCCAAAAAAGGTAAGCACTTTTGAAAATTCACAAGAAAGAGTACAAGGGGAGCTATTATTTTGGTATCTATAAAGGGTCAGCAGTCAGCATCTAAGAGTTGGGGGCATTGAGTGTAGGCAGGAACTGAAATATTTCTCTGCAAAAGTACAGCTAAAAGGTAGAAGTTATTGTCATTTATCAGCATCATTAAGTACTTTGTATTATCTCACTGTAAAAAATGTATTTTAAAAGAGTCATATTTGGTTTGGGAGTCATAGAGTGCTTAAGCAGATTGAATGCCATAAAATAGAAATTGCTCAGTTGTGACAATGGAAAGGGGGTAGAAATTTATGAGCCAATAGTCAAACTCTCTTATCTATATCATGTTTACCTTCATCTCATTTCAGGGACTGAAAGTTGACTAGTAGGGGTAAACGAGGGATCCAGCTAGAATTCTTATTAAAAACGGAAAGAAAGAAAGCGTCTTTATCATACACTAGAATGCAGAATTTGGAACTTCATTGATATTAATTACATTTAGATTTTGGCTAATTAATACACTTAGCTATGATCGTCTGGTATAGATTCCAGGATAGACTAGAGGGTGAAAGAAATTGTTATAAGTTTTGTAAACAGATGACTCAAACATCTCATTTTTTGAAAATTTGCTTTCTTTCCAAAACACCACAGGTTTGAGTTTAATGAGGTCCACAGTGCCCTCTTCCGGTAGAAAATCAGAATTAACATGGCTTTCTTTATGCACAAATGTCCTATAGTTTTATTAAAGTCAGACACTACTGTGAGACGAGGAAAAGGTCATTTCTCTGAGAGAGTCTCCAAGTCAAAGCTGAGATCCAGGTTGAGATTTAGCAGGCCGCTGGTCTAGGCTGACCAGAGCCAACCCTTCAAAAGAGGATCCTCAAAGAGGCCATCTCTTACCCTGGAAATGGTTTGGCTGTTTGCTTGTTCTCCTACTAGAGCCCATAGATGAAACTTCACCTGTAATATAATAATTTTATGTATTTAGAGGGAATGATGGGGAATTCAAATATTTCTCCACTTCAAATACTAGAGGTACACTTGGTTTCCTGAGATATCCCATGGGCCATGGGAAAGCCTCCTACTTACTGCCCACTTCAAAATGGCTTAAACGATGTGTTTGGATTTAGGTTGGAGATACATCAGGACTTTCAGGTTGCAGACATTAGAATCAGACAGTTTTGGATGCTAACTATTATCTTCTTTCCTTTTTAATTATTTGATTTGTGAAAAATAAATTTATCATCCATTAAATCTGCTCTATTAAGTGGTACAGTCTGGAAAAGCAATAGGAAATTCATAAGTCATAGCCCAGTTCTGTCCCTCTGACTGATAGGGAGGAGGAAGCATTAATGTCCTTATGAATGAGAGCAAAACTTGATGTTTATTCCGAAAGACTATTTCTGCATCACACTACTTGTTAGGGCAAAAAATGTACCCTTCTAAAAGTCCAACATGTCTCTCCATTCAGAAAAGCAAAAAAAAAGTGTTATGCATTATTTTCAACACCTAGAGGTCTAAAGGGGATCCATTCACTACTCTGGGATTTAGTTGAATGATAACTCCTTTGAGTTCAAGACCAGGACCAACCCTGTCTTCCTCATACCGGATTCCTCTGGATGTTTTGATTTGCGTATAAGTGAGAGCAGAGTTTGGTCAATTCTGCAAATAATTTTTTCTCCCTCAGTGATCCTACAAGTATAGAAACAATATAAGATAACTGCTTCAGAACTGACAGACCCCAGACACGGAAACAGTGAAAGAGGGAACAAAGGATCTTCAGAAGCTCTTAGATCACAGAGGAAGCTCTAAAGAGACTGTCAGCTCTACTCTGAGCACTACACTGATGCCACCTCTTTGAAACAGAGCAATGGAGTCACAACTTTCAAAGACTCAGAAATGAGAAATAATATACACAGCGTGGCAGTGAAACCCCTACTGGCAAACAGGAACAAGAGTCCTGCTCCAACGCTGGCCTCCTTTCCTGGTACACTTTCATTGCATCCATGTTAGAGTAGAAATTGCATTTTTAAAAAATTCTTTGAGGATTTTATGTGCACCTTTAGTTATAACTTAAAGTATTTTGTCGTTCCTTACATGCTGGGTTTTATTTTATTTTATTATATTTTTACATCTCATGCACAAAGATTCAAATAGCTCCACTGGCTTTACTTCAGTTTGACAAGATTCCTTGAAAAGAAAACAGAGACGTTAGTCCGGTCGACCATGGGACCAAAGAGCCATGGAGAATTCACGAAGCATATGGTTTCTGGCAAACATCATAATCCAGACTTCAATTGTGCTTCATGAATGAATTCCCTAACAAAAGAATTCCCTAATTCTATTGCTTATTTCTAGAAAACCAATCACAGCATGTTCTACTTTTAAGTAAATCTGAAAATATTAAGTTGATTTATACCTGAGATTTGGGAAAATTGGGATATTTTGGCTATTATGTCAGATAATTTAGCATCGTTCCATGCCTAAATCATAATTTCACTCTAAGACATATTACTAAGGATTGGAAAATAATCCATTGCTTTACAATAAGTACTGTCTTCATAAAGCCAATATCAAATTTTGTCTAGGTATCGAAGGTAATGTAAATTATTATGGGATTCAACTTCAGCTCTCCTTTTTTTGAAAATAGAGCTCACTACTTATCAGTAAGTATAATGAACATGAATTCATGACCTTTTCTCTATTTTCAGCAGTAGATTAATTGGAAAATTATTTTGCTTCTGTCCTCAAAAAGAAAAAGAAATGCAGCAGTCTCTCTTTCATTTCAGATGGCAGCATTAACACCATCCAGTCGATGCATGTGGGAGAATTCAACCAGAAGCTGGTGGAAGCCAGCACCCAATTTAAAAGGAAACAAGGAAAAGGCACAATTGATGTTTGGTGGTTATTTGATGATGGAGGTAAAAACTTCTACAGCATATACTAGGGAGTAGGATTTCTACTTTGATAAACTTAACAAAGTACACGGGAAGGAAGATGTAAACAATAGTGATTAAAAAATAACATTTCTGTGTTCTCCAAAGGTTGTAAATTATTGAAGAGCTATGAATGTGGGAATGAATAAAGATATAAAGCTATTCATTTCCTTTCATTTAGGTATACTCATCCTTTCTGTCATAATTTACTCTTTGTTCCAGGGTTAACACTTCTTATCCCCTATATCTTGACTCTCAGAAAAAAATGGAAAGACTGTAAATTGAGAATCTACGTTGGAGGGAAGATCAACCGCATTGAAGAAGAAAAAATCGCGTAAGTAATCTGCCATTCATGTGTTGGGTCACTTCAGATGCTCGTTGCTTTAATGCTTTAATTTTAAAAACCTTTAAGTTTCTTTCAGGCAAAATCGATTTAAGGACAAAACCTCCAGGATAAGCCTTATGTTTACTTGGTTTTCTGGCCGATAAATTAGATATGTATTTCTTCTTTTTTTTCTTTTTTTTCAACAGAGTTTCACTATGTCGCCCTTGGTAGAGTGCTGTGAGCTGTGTTGCCTCACAGCTCACAGCAACCTCAAACTCTCGGGCTTAAGAGATTTTCTTGCCTCAGCCTCCCAAGTAGCTGGGACTACAGGTGCCTGCCACAATGCCCGGCTATTTTTGTTGTTGTTGTTGCAGTTGTCATTGTTGTTTTAGCTGGCACAGGCCGAGTTCAAACCCGCCAGCAGTGTATGTGGCCGGTGCCCTACCTACTGAGCTACAGGCGTAGCCTAGATGTGTATTTTTTCTAATTACTGTCTTCCAGTTTTCTTATTCCCTATCACAAATCTTTTGGGGGCAAAACTCGATTGTAGGAGGGACTTTACCCAACAGATGCAACTAGTGTAACATGGTTTCTTGTACCCTCAATGAATCCCCAACAATAAAAAAAAAAAAAAAAAAAAGGAGTTTGGCACAGAAACCTCATCTCAAGTCTCAACTGGGAGTTACCTATCTTGTGTGTTGCTTATCATTTATCACTGTTTGTTCTGACTAGTAAACACACCCAAGGCAGGAAGGGCCTGATGGAATTAGTGTCCGGTTGTTTCCTTGAGGGAAATCTGAACCTGCTAGTCCATAGCAGTCACTCTCAGCATAGCCTATGTAAAAGAAAACTGAATTGAGTGACACCTGGGTCTTTACTCCTGCCACTAAGGAGCTGCAGGACTTTGCAATAGTCACTAAACATGCCTTTGTCCCCAGTTTCTCTTTGTACTTTGGAAGAATTTAAATGAGTGACTGTTGAGAACTCTTCTAATTAGAAAAAAAAAATCCCGCAGTGTAAATCTCTATCTTTCTCATTTATTTAGCCATTGAGATCTGATGTGTAGTTGTGAGAATGTGGCATGTTACAGAGACCTCTAGTGGAAATCTGGATAACTACCTTCAGCAGCTCTTGGTCCCTCAGGAAATAATACTTCAGCCTTGAGCCCTTCTTGGAACTACTACTTCCAGAAACCACAAAATAATGACAGACATATATTAAGTAATTTTAACGTTTCCCTTCCCTCTTAGGAGGATGTGATTGTGCTGGGATTTTGATATCGTAGTATGTATGTGTGTATATGTATGTGTCATTCATCGCTTAACAACAGAGGTATGTTCCAAAAAATGCATCATTAGGCAATTTTGTTATTGTGCAAACATCATGGAGTATACTCACACAAACACCCGGGCTGTACAGTATGGCCGGCTGCTCCTAGATGCCAACCCGTACAGCACATTACAACACACTTGCAACACACTAGTAAGTATGTGTGTATCGAACCAGAAAAGGCACAGCAAAAATACAGTATGAAAGATTAAAAAAAAATGCACACCTGTAATGGAGCGTGCTATGAACGGAGTGTGCAGGCCCGGCAGCTGCTCTGGGCGAGTCAGTGAGTGAGTGGTGAGTGGACCTGAGGGCCTCAGACGTGGCTGTCCACCACTGTAGGCTTCAAACACTGTACATGTGGGCTGCACTAAATTTATAAAAAATATTTTTCTTTCTTCAATAATAAATTAACCTTAGCTGACTGTAACTTTTTAACTTTATAAACTTTGAAACATTTTCTAAACTTTTGACTCTTTTGTAATAACACTTAGCTTAAAACACATACTGTACAGTTCTACAAAAATATTTTCTCTTTTTACATTTATTCTGTAAAATTTTTTTCTATTTTTAAAATTTGCGGGTTTTTCCAGCTACTCGGGAGGCTGAGGCCAGAGAATCACCTAAGCCCAGGAGTTGGAGGTTGCTGTGAGCTGTGTGACGCCACGGCACTCTACTGAGGGCGATAAAATGAGACTCTGTCTCTACAAAAAAAAAAAAAAAATTGCGAGTTGTTTTTTTTTTCTTTTTTTTTTGCAGTTTTTGGCCAGGGCCAGGTTCGAACCTGCCATCTCCAGTATATGGGGCCAGCACCCTACTCACTGAGCCACAGGCATCACCCTAAACTTTTTTGTGTAACTTTTTGTTAAAAACGAAGACAAAGACACAACCTCCCACATTAGCCTCAGCCTCCACTGGGTCAGTACCATCAGTATCACTTTCTTTGACCTCCACATCTTGTCCCACTAAAGGGTCTTCAGGGCCAATAACATAAACATGGAATTGTCATCTCCGAAGGTAACAATGGCTTCTTCTGGAATGCCTCCTGAAGGACCTGCCTGAAGCTGTTTTTTTAGAGCTAATTTTTTTTAGTATAAGCAAAAGGAGTACACGCTACAATTAAGATAAAAGCTATAAATATAGTAAATATATAAAGCAGTAGCATAGTCATTTATTATTATCAAGTACTATGTACTGCACATAACCCACGTGGCAGCACAGGTAGGTTGTTTGCACCAGCACCACCCCTAACACATGAGTACTGTGTTGCACCATGACCATGACCTGACAAGATCACTAATGAATTTTTAGCTCCTTTATTATCTTATAAGACCACCATCACATATGCATTCCATCACTGACCAAAAGGATATTATGCAGCCCATGACTAAATATATATTAATCATACACTCATATATTTTCAATTAAACCAATACGATATTCACATCTATTAATATTACATATATTTTACAATGCACACTATCTGGATGAAGGGCACCCTTATAACTCTGATTTAATCTGTACAAAGGAAACTATTTCATCAAAACTTGTGTACCCCATAATATTCTGAAATTTTAAAAATATGCATATATTCTATATATTAATTCCTCCAAAGAAAGCCATTATTAAAATGGAAAATAACATGTCTATAATAATTTTATATTTCTTAAAGCCTCCAGTATTTTATTGGGATAACTAATGAAGTTTGAGGATTGTTTATGAATTAAAAGATAGTATGGCATCAATGTTAAATTTTTCCATTTTAAAAAATGTACTCTGTTTATATAAGAGAATGTCATTCTGAGGAAATGCTCATTGAAATATTTAAGGACAAAGGGGACTGATATCTGCAACTAAATTTAAAATAGGAGATACGTGGACAGAGAAGTAGATAGTAGATAAGCAGACAGATAGATACAAAGAAAGAGAAACAAAGAGACTAAAAAATCAAATGGGGCAAAATATAAACAACTGGTAGACCTGGGAGGACATTACAATCATGGCAACTTTTCTGTAACTTTGAAATTATATGAAAATTATCAGTTGCTAGGAAAAACCTCCAATATACAACCATATAATATATGATAATTATTAGTTTGCCAGCAGTTTTTCAGTAACTCGGTAAAACTTATCAGCAAGATAACAGTCAATAGGTATTTAGACTTGCTATCTTTCTTTCAAATAATAAGCCCAGCTTTCCATGTCTTTCCTGAAACACACATGCAGAGTCAGACTTGCTGGTGTCTTTATGCCTTCCGTGGAATAGCTTGCTCCACACTTAACCTGTCCATCAAATACCACAATGAAAATCAGACAGGACAGGGACCAAAAAGCATCTGAAAGCTAAGCTGAAATGAAACCTGATTGCTTTTGATAACACGAATACAAAAACTCTTTGATTGAAAATACTTACATGTGCAATGATGAAGTGTTTTTCTCTTATGTTTTCAGAATGGCTTCCCTTCTGAGCAAATTTAGAATAAAATTTGCAGACATCCACATCATTGGTGACATCAACATTAAGCCAAACAAAGAGAGGTATGAAACATTCAATGAGGCACGCTGATTACCTGCTGTACTCTTTCATTCTCTTTTGTGTTGCTTATCAAAGGGGAAAAATGTGTTATGTTTACTGCAGTGACTTCTTGGTAGGATATGATAAGAAGGGTCTTCAAATAATCATGACATAAAACTATCAAGTCCATTCTAATGGGAAAAAAGGTTTTAGGGTAAAATAAGCCTGAGAAGGAGAATTACTGAAGCACGGCTTAGTTAGCATTTGGGGATTGTTGTTTGGTTTCTAAGGTGGCAAGAGCAGCAAGAAGCTTAAGGCCCAACTCTTCTGGCCTGAGTAATCAGGGCAAGTGTCATTATTCAAAGCCACCTGCAGGGCGTCCAGGATGGGGAACTCTGACAGGGAATGTGTGGAGACAGCTTTTGTCTTCGTGGTATAATGACAATACTGATCCTCCAAGCCCATTTTAGCTTTTGGACGCTCAGGACCCAATTCTTAGGGCCTATGAACTTTTGGGGAAATGCTAAAACTATCTGAATCCTGGAAAAGAAATGTACTGGCTCCATTTTTTTTTTAAAGACAAAAAATAATTGTTTAAATACCTTCAAAATGTGACACCATTTGAACCTTCATTAATTGTTAATTTTACAAATTCCATTATTGTCCTAGTCACCGTAGGCTACTCTATCAAAATACAATAGACTAGATGGCTTCTAAACAAGAGAAGTTTATTTCTTATAGTTCTGGAGGCTGGGAAGTCTAACATCAAGGCCCTGGCAAATTCAGTGTCTGGTGAGGGTCTGGTTTGTAGATGGTGATCTTCTCGTGGGGTCCTCACATGGTAGAAGGGGTAAGGGAACTCTCTGGGGTTCCTTTCATTACATCATTAATTCTGTTTATGATGGTTCTGCCCTCATAGCCTGTTTATCTCCCAAAGGCCCCATCTCCAAATACCATCTCACGGCGGGTTAGGATTTCAACGTGTGAATTTTGGGAGACATACACATTCATAACAACAATATTCCCAAGCGTGTCATAGTCTACTATAAATTACATTATGTGACTTAGACTTATAATTTAACAATTAAAAGTGTTTGTAATGGTATATAGTCCAAAGTCATATTTACTGTTGTGTTCAGATGCAATTTAATACATTTGGTTTGGTGTGGGGAGGGGCTTCCAAGAGTCATTGTACAGAGGGACCCAAAGGTTTCCCACAGCCCAGGTCCTCACTGTCCTGCCAGACCTCATCCCTTTACTTCCAGCCAGCATTTCTCCTTCCTTTTGCAATTCTTGATAGGTGGTAATTCCATATGTCTCAGGCTTTCTTGTCTCTTCCTTTCTTTTTATTATTATTCCGAATGAGTTCAATAACTAACTAAAAATTATTCATATTTCAAATGTATTGTTATTGACCAACAAACTTGAACTTCCTATTCTTTGAGGGTGTTCATGACCTGTGGGGTCAGTTAACATGACTTTACAAATCACCTGAACTGTAATAAGAAAATGACAATCAACAGAGTGGAACTGGTTATTACTTTATAATATTTCCTTACATTATACAGACCTGTAATGCTTTACATTCTGGTTTTTTTGGGTTTTTTGCAGTTTTTGAACAGGGCTGGGTTTGAACCCGCTACCTCTGGTATATGGGGCCGGCACCCTACTCCTTTGAGTCACAGGCGCCACCCAGGCTTTACATTCTTATATTTATATACTTATAAATGCTTAAGAAAGATTAGGAACACATTTTTAATTCTCCTTGGTAGCGGGAATAAGCTTTCTGATAAGAATTTGGTTGTCATACAATAATCGCTGGTAGCCGTCCACATTTGTATTGGAAGAATTTTAATTCCCTAAATTGTTGCCACTTGGCATTTGCAGTGATATGATCAAACAGGCTCATCTTATGGCTCTAACTGGTGGAAATGTACTCTCTTTCATAACACATGGGGCTCAAGGATTCTTTAGCACATGCCGCTTAGCAACAGACCAAAGCCTGCCAATGCTCAGCACTATAGGACCATTTCTGTTGTCTAGGGGGCGGTCACTGATTTTCCTACTAACTCTGGATTTTCTATAATCCCTGGCTTAATGCTGGGCACAAATCAGTCATTTGTAGGCAAATCCTCTTTGCTGTTGTCTGTCTTATCCACAGCTAAAAACTGTGTTGATTTAAAAACTATATTTCTTTGTCTCTTTGCCCATCAGCCGAGTTTTCTCTTCGCAAGTCCTTTTTACCTTCCCTTTCGTTCAAACTAGTTTCTGTCCAGCTGTCATGGTCGCCACCTGCTGCCCAGTCTGTTCCATCCTATCGCTGAGCATGTTGATGCGCCTCTTCCTCTAACCCAGCCTCTTATTCTTTCAGTATCTGTCATAGTCCAGATGTCCGTCATCTTACTGCCCTGATGTGGTGTCCTCTTCCCCATGGCGCCCTTCTCCCAGTGAGCAAACTTCTGTGGCCTGCAGTAATAACTTATGTAGGCATTTTTGCTTTTATCCTTATATCTAAATTTGATTTTAGGCACCATTTTAATTTAATATATCTCCCATGTCCTCACCATCCTGCAATGAAGAGAATTACTATCTTTCCCTGGGAAATAAATGAATTAGTTTCCAAAATTTTTGAAGATTTTTCTCTATGCTCTTTCAAGGTCTTAAGAAAGAGCCAGAAAAAAAAAGAAAAAATCCTTACTGAAATAGAAGAATCCTTGTGGCCAGTATAGCCAGGTGCAAGGAGAGGCCACCAGAAAGGGTGTGTGTGCTGGGAGAGGCATCTTTAGCCTTGTGCCATAACTCATATCATTACATTATGAGACAGTCACATATCGGATCTTGGCTATGGCTATTCCAATATATGAAAGTAACCTAATGTAGAACAAAAAGTGTTCATTCAGTAAACCTCACAGGTGGCTGGTAGTAACATATCTGTCATATCCATAATACTTTTGTTTTTTGTTTTTTATATTTTTGAGACAATCTCACTTTTGTCACCCCTGATAGAATGCTATGACATCATAGCTCACAACAACCTCAGATTCTTGGGCTCAGGTGATCCTCTTGCCTCAGCCTCCCAAGTAGCTGGGACTACAGGTGCCTGCCACAATATTTTTAGAGATGGGGTCTCATTCTTGCTCAGGCTGTTCTCAAACTCCTGATCTAAGGCAAACCACCTGCCTCATCCTCAAAGAGTGCTGGGATTATAGGCGTGAGCCACCATGCTCGGCTGTAATACCTTAAATAAGGGAACTCCTTGGGGTGGTACAATCAGAGAAAGAGAACTCTTCCTCTGGGCCAATGCGCCCTTGGACCTAGGGGCTAAGGCTCGGTTTCAGCTCCCACATGAGCTTCCGGGCAAGCCTTTCTCTACCATTAACAACTGTACCCTGATCTCTAGTCTTTCTTGATCATCAGGTGATGCACAATGTAAAAATTAGTTTGTTAATGACTTCCGTGTTGGAGGACAACGTTAAATGCCCTAAAATTGCCTTTCATAAATCTTTTGACAACCCATACAACATCAGTAAGTCCTGGAGGAGGCATTTTGTCATATATTCATTGTCAATAAACATGGTAAGGCAAGGGCAAAAGGCAGTACAAAAGCAAAGTTAGGGAGAGTACTTGGTGGGACCACACCTGTGGTGCATCGTGGTGGGGGGGTATATGTGAAATTTACTAGGTGTAGAATATAAATGTCTTA
>CAUYRH010157690.1:0-51352 GCA_963574655.1 Perodicticus potto | reverse complement strand
AGGGTACAGGTGAAACTTACTAAATGCAGAATATAAATGTATTAACACAATAACTAAGAAAATGCTGTGAAGGCTATGTTAACCAGTTTGATGAAAATATTTCAAATTGTATATAAAACCAGCACATTGTACCCCATGATTGCATTATGTGACTGCTATGTCCATGTGATGAAAGAGATGAAAAGCTTAAGGAATCTCGCGAAGTGTTGAAGCTTTCTTGCTTCCCCTTCCTTATATAAATACACACATACATATATATAACATATGTTATGAGAATGGAACATATAGTATGGAACACATTTAAATAGAGAAACTTTTATAAATCCAAAGGAATTGATCCCAGGTGACTAAGTTTGAGGCCAGCTAGAAGAACTAATTGCCAAGTATTATAACTCCAACTCATCAAAAAACATGTGCTCACTTGTTTCATAAGAAACATCAATTCACAAAGGGAAAAAGAATGTCTTAAAAATAAAAGTCAGTTAAAACAAGTTATTTTAAGTCATGAATTTTAATACCCATTAGATTCTTTAGTAAACACTGAAAAGCAGTTATTTTTATGGTTTTGTGCTTTATGTAGAGCTGGAGACATATATTTATTTGGCTTGAAGGTATTTTTCTCGCATTCACTAATAGATCCTAGAAGCCACATATTAGATAGCCTGACAACTTATAAAAACATTACAGGAACTTCTGTTATGATAAAATTAAAAATTTTTAATAATACATATTATATGATACTTTGTAGTAGTTATTGCAATTTTTAGCCATTTGTCTTAAAACAAAAGGGCTTAAATGTTTAAAAAGGTATTTGGTTTTATTTTTGAAATAAAATTTTAATATTCAAAATGAAATTCTGCTCAACAATGACAAAAATTAGATTATGAAGCGTAAAATATTCTAGTACAAAAACTATTGCAATACCTATACATATTTTACAGGTGCAAAGAATGAGTTTGATGAACTACAGAAACATACGCCTGGTCTGAGTGTGATGTGTAAATGATGGACGATGTTTATACTGTATGGCTCTGGAATACAAGGGGAAAAAAATGTATCCCACAGATAAAATTACTACCAAAGTAGCATAGACTATTTATTGGTGTTCTTACAGTGGGGAAAAAAAAGAGATACGTTGTTTTTGTTAGCAGCCAAAGATTATTATATCAGCTACATCTTTGAAAACTACCTAGCTATTATAATCAGCTATTATATCATATATATGGGAAAACATATATTATTACTAAAAGTAAGAAATCATTATTCATTTAGAAGGTGAAATATGCACCAAAGAAGCATAGTTATTACTTTTTTGAAACAATATAGGTAGATTTAAGGAAAAAAATACAGAGAAAATATAATGCCTCACAAGGACATTATGAAAGACATAAACAGAGTATTTAGGTTCAGCAGATGTTAAAAAGTGATTACACAAGTGCCTCCACTTTGTTAAATGAACTGCTGTAAATTGGAGAAATAGTATAGTTAAAAGGGTTAATGGGTTGTCTATGAAGCCATAATCCTGATGTTCTTTGCTATAAATATTTATTGAGATTAAGTTGTCATTTTCCTAAGTCTTTTGTCAGTGTACTTTTATATAACAAAAATATTAAAGAAAAATAAAGAATAAGGAACTGAATATTGCTCTACATAGCACAAAATCGATGTGTATGATCATTTGCTTGAACCCCCTTATTTTGACGATACAGACTCAGTTCTTAAGTAGCATCCTATGCTGCTCCTAAGTGCTAGTTACACATTTTCTTCTTTGGTTTCAAATATTATGGTGTTTTATATTTCCTACCACTCAGAAGAAGAAAAGGAGCCCAAACACAGCACCAAAATGTTCTCACTAGAAAGAACATAGCTGTGACATTACCCTCACTGGAAGGATCCACCAGAAGAATCATATCCTCTGTAACAGTCATTGAGAGAAACCTGTGAGTTTATTTCTCCCTTTGCACAGAAACTTCCTTTCACATGGTATCTTGCAGGTCAAAATTAAGCAGACTAGAAACTAAAATAAGATGCATACAGTATTAAAGCTAAGATTTATTCTATAACGATTAAGTATTAATCTAGTCATCCACTGAAATAGTTTTTAAAAAATTGTCATACTTTAAATGACAATGATCAAATAGGCTCCAGTGATGACACAAAGATGGTGTTAACTCAGTTAATGCAGGATGTTAGCTTAATGCCAGTGGATATTTAACTGGTTACTGAGACCAGTTCCCTTCCATGACCAGAGAAAGATCAGAAGATTATTTTTACCCTGTCTTTCAAGTGCTTATCTCCACAGCCAAAAATAGAATGATGGTTTAAAGTGTTGAGGTCATGATATTCATTCTAAAGCTTCTGTGGAAGCCTATTTTGCCCACGACTGGAGCTATTAGAGAACGAATTCAGTTTACTAGTAAAAGCCACATTACGTAAGCTTAAATGTCACTTTCTTCTCTGTACAGTGAATTTATAAACCCTCTGAAGTGAGGCTGGTAAAGCTAGTAGCCTTTACATCCCAAATAATACCTGAGCCCACCAACTCTCTCATATTCCCTTGACTACAGTAATGTGTTTTAATTTAGTATTCCTTTAACCAACTTTGTGTCCATTAGTAGGACTTTTCCATCCTCAAAGTCTTGGCTTTTATCTGACCCTGGTTAAAATTCCCATACATTTATTCCATGACATGAGGTAATACCTCAACTGTATTTCAAAACATTATTTTGGTTCACTAATTATACACAACTGCTTCTGACATTCTCAGTAAGAATATATTTATGTAAACGTCATGGCCTGTGCCCCATTATTTTATTAAAGGGCTAACCACTTCAACTGAGTCCTGGAGAAAGACACATCTCTCAACCAGGTAATAACTGTAGAAATAATAATAAGTGTTTATTAATAGTTATTAAATGCCAGGAACTTTAGATGTATTGATTCATTTAATATACTCACCCTATGAGGTAGATCCTATTATTACCCTCACTTTATAGATGGCTTAGAGAGCTTAAGTAATGACATGCTCAAAGTCATTATGGCTTTTAAGTGTACAAGTTGCCTCTGAACTAGGAAAGCAGAGTCCAGAGCCTCTGTTGTTCCACTTTGCTGCACTGCTGATTGAGACATCCCTCCTCCAGAAGGGGAGCATAATAAACACCCCTTGATGGCATTTTCTGTAACTCACTTAGATTGCCTGAAAGCAAGAAGCACAATTTGTGTAGATGCATTTTATCTTTGTTGACTTCTTAACCATGTCCTTTTTGGTCTCCACCTTGGCCCTGTCACATACATTCTCAACAGGTTCACCCTGCTGTGTCATCGCTTCTGGGCTAGAATCCCCACAGAGTCATGTCCTTGAGCTGTCCCCTTGATGTTACATCTCTGGTTCCAGGTTCCAGGTAAGTCCTTGCGCTGCCTCCTTCTCTTCTTCCCTTTCCTGCCAACATTTGCATGCCTGGTGTTCCTGAGGAGAAGGATGAACATGTGCCGTACGGTTCCCCTCCAAACTCTCAGAAAAACAATTTGCAGTTCTCACTGGGACCGTATGTCTTAACCCTAAATGCATGGTGAATATTTGATTCTGAAGTTTGTAGTCACTGTAGACAACTAAAGCAATTTTGGGGGAGGTATAGTTAAGAAATGATTTAGATTTCAGTAGCACTTTTTTTACTTCACGATGAGAATCATTATATTTATATTCTGGGCTGAATTTTGTATGGAAGAAAACACAGAGGTTCTCTCTGCCTTATCTCTGTGCAATTGACATTGGTGACTTTTTTGGTGTGGCTTTTGAATATTTAAGCCTATCTTAGAAGAAGGAAGCAGTATTGTAGCTCTCAATGCAGACCATGAGGGGGACTGGATAACTCTCGTTACTCCGAATAGTGATGGCCAATCAAGTGTTACACCTGGTCTTGGATTTTTCACTGTGACAAAAAGGCCATGGAGGATTCAGAATTCATCCAGAGTGGTGGTATCCCAAAACAAAAAAGAAGGCACCAGCAATGCCCTGTAATTACAAACTACTCTAGTGGTAGCAAAAAGCAAAAATAGATGGAATGACAAAAATAACACTCTAACAAGACTATGTTGTGTCATTGTCCTGGCTGCTCTATCAGTTGTCTTGACAACCCTGGGTCCTATACTATTTGTCAGCCTAAACTCACAGATCTCCAGTAGGTGAAGGTGAGTTTCATCTTAAATCAAGACCACCATCTGATACATCTACATCTATTCGCATTCTTTTCTTCTAGAACAAAAGAAGACTAAGAAGATAGTTATAATGACTTAATAACTTTTCTTTAAGTACTTCTGAACTTATGAAATGATCTCTCCAGTGGACAAAGCCTGAGTTTAGGCCTCTTCACAGGGTATAAATGATTGTTGAACTGGGGGTTCTAATAAACTATTATACTTGAATTTTGCATTTACTGTCTGCCTAGGAAGTCATCCAGGTATTTCATATGAGCTCTTTAAATATTTTTGGCAAACTAGCTCACTTATTATTTTAATGTGAAAATATAGCATAAAAGAAATACAACTTAAAATGGGAAGACATCAAGTTTAATAGCCATCTAGTATTATAGCCATGAGTAAAATAAGAAAGTAAAGCATTCAACTATGTGAGTCTATAATGAATTCAAATTTAAATGCATTAAAGTTGAGTAAATCTAGACTTCAAGGAAGGGCTTATTATTGAGCAGAAGAGAAAGATAAGCAAATATCACATTATATGATAAAAGCAGTTGCAAAAAAAAATATGTGGAAAAAATATAGTTGAGGATAGACTGTTTTTGTTCATTTTTTACGGACCATCATATCAAAGTAGTATTTATATGTTAAGTCTTGTAGGATGAGAATGTATTTTTATGTGACAAAATAGGGGGAAAAGGTTATTATAGAAAGATAAAAGTATTATGGTAGTAATAATTATTATTAACTTAATGTCTTTTATTTTGTACCTGATGATAATTATTATTAACTTAATGTCTTTTATTTTGAACCTGGTCATTTGTTTGTGCTTTGCAAACCTTAGATTATTTAATCCTCACCATATTACAGGGAAAACGGTGACATTATTTTCAACTTGAAGATAACAAACCTGAGAGTGGAAGTAAAATGCATTGTCAATGTTTATCAAGTCAACCAGCAGCCAAGTTGATAGTGGAATTCAAGCAGTTTGACTTAAATTTTGGGTTTCCAACCAGTAAAAATGGCACCTTAATATGTAAATGAAGTAAAAGATGAGTAAAGAAAATTCTTGGTAGAGTGTTCGGATGAAGAGATGAAAAGGTGCATGTGTGAGGAGAATAATCTATGGGGTAGGACATGTTGTGTTTCAGAAGTCTATATAGACACACATTTGGAAACATTCTTCCTGTGGATAAATATGCATTAGATTCAGAGCCATTATATATTCTGCAAATAAAAATACTGTGCACCTAGTTAAATTTTATTTTTAGGCAAATAACATTTTTTTAAGCATAAGCATGTTTAATGCAATATTTTAGACATATTAACTAAAAAATGTTTTTGCCATTTATCAGAAAGTTAGATTTCCCAGATTTTCAATTATTTTGTCTGACATTCCTACAGATTGGAAATACAGATTTGAGTATCACCAACTGATTTCTTAGAGTAGAAGAGACTACCTTTGAGAAGGAAAGAGAGAGGCTAGACAGCGGGTCTGTGGTAGAATATAAATCTCCACCTTTTCCTCATCTACTCTCTTTGTCTTATAACTTTGTGATGTTCTTTCACTCGAGTTCCTGGCTCAAGCCATGTAACATGGTGTGACCAATAAAGAGGCAGAATTGATGCACTGGTTCTGAGCATGGGTGTCTTTTCCTGCAATCTGTTTACTCTCATGTTCCTACTGTCTCCATGTGAATACAGCTGGTCTAGCCTGATCTGAGAGTGAGAGAGACGTGGAGCGGAGCCAAGTCCCCCTTTACCCCGCTGACAGCGAAGTAGCCTCCAGTCATGTGAGTGAACTCAGCAAGGCCATCTGACTCCGCCCAGCTGCTGGACGTGTGAGTATGGACCTGCTTATTGCACAGCACTGAATTTTGTTGTTGTGTTTGCAGAAGTATGGTAGCAACAGAAAATGGACACAGTCAAATACTAAAGTGTCTACATACCCAACTAATACATATTCATTGGGTACCACATATCAAACAATGCTCTCAGGTTTTTTGTCGTTGTTGTTGTTTGTTCATTTCAGACAGGGTCTGGCTCTGTCGCCCAGCTGCAGTGCTGTGGCACAATCATAGCTCACTGTAATGGGCTCACTGTAACCCTGAACTCCAGCTTCAAGTAATTTTACTACATCAGCTTCCCAAAGTATCAGAATTATAGGCAGGAGTAGTTGTGCCCAGCTCTTTTTCTATGCATTATTCATTTGATATTTTAAAAGACCCCATGAAGTTTTTGGTATTATTATTCCAATTTTACAGATGTGAAAACTGAAATACAATAGGGTTAAATAAGTATTCAGGGCCACCCTGGCAAGTGGCCTCGCTGGCAATCTATGTAAGGTGAATATACCTGCAGAAAGTTCATACTTAACCACCTAGTGACGCTGCATCTCAGTAAAACTAAAAAGACAAATTGTATTTGACTGGATTTGGCAAGTAAAGAGCTATTTGGAAGACTTATCATATCACCTACAACTGAGTGATAGAATGTAGGGGGAGGATGGAGGATTACAACGGAAAGTGAGGTGCTGAGGAAATGAGAGAATAAAGACGGAATGAACCCGCTCCATTCAGGCATTCCGTGATAAGGAATTAAGGGAAGAGAAGGCAGTTGACTTATGGTTACATCAAGAAGGTTCTGAGGTTCTAACCTTGGTTTCTTTGGTTGTATTTTTGGTAGAAATTTGTATATAACTAAAGATAGTATATTTATTCATTATTTTTACTTCCCGAGTTAAAAATTCAGCTTCATTTTTATCAAAACTGTCTGAGTGGGGATTTTCAAAAATCTTTGTGCTTTACTTTTCTAGCTTGTAAATATCTCAAAGAGTTTTTAAAGACTGGAGTACTAGGACCATGAGTGATGGCACCAGAGAGATCAAATCCAGGTTCCTTCCTACAGGAAGACAGTACAAATGTAAAGACAAGGAATAATGAATGAGACAAATTAAAAGCAAGGTAGGAGGTCAGAAATGAAAAAAATGAGAAAAATGAATGAATCTACTTTGAAAGAGAGAAAGAATACTTCCCATTTTGTGCTCAGAGACAATTGAAAAGAAAACCTCAGATAAATATAAATCTGGAAAGTGAAAGACAGAGATTAAGATGTATCTCTCTTCATGATACCACAGTAGGATTTTCACTGGTGCCTCTAATTGTTAAGTGTAGCTAGTGACACCCTCTGGTTAAATACAAGACGTTCCTTAGGGACATTTGTCTAACCTCCATTTTCTCTGATACACAAACTTAGGATCATGACCCTTTATTTCTTAATTTATCAAAGGTTATTATGACCTCACAATTCACTATTGTGTAATTTTGGATAATCTATATAAATTCTCTAAACGACAATTTCCTTATCTATTACATAGGCAGAACAATTGCACCTACTTCATAACACCTGAAGTTGAGGTGCCATTATGCCTGTAACTAAGTAAGAACTTCATAAATATGAGCTGTAATTATTAGTTATACTGAAGTTGGCTTATGGATGTACCCCTGTGATTAGCAGAATGTCTAACACCTTATGGGGGATTAACACATATTTACATACAAGATTAATAAGTCATGATATTAATTTACATTAAAAATAAAGCTTATTTTTTATTTTTATATTATCATAAAAGGACCCATAATTTAATGGGAATAGTGACAAATAAATACATAATCAATAGATTGGTGCTATGATAGACTTATTAAGTAATTATCTTATGAAATATTTTCTGTGGGCCCAGAATTTTTCTAGGCCCTGTGAATTCAGAGATGAATAGAAGGGACTAATTCTCTGCCTGTCTGGAGCTTACCCTCCCTGAGGAAGGCACATACAGTGTGAAGCAAGTATATGATATCATTGGTCCTAAGTTCTATGAAGGAAAATTTATATCAAGAAATCCAGGACATTAAGCTACCATGGAAAGCCTCTTCAGAAGTGACATTTGTGTAGGATGCTGTCAGGGGACTGCTGGAATCAAGAATTCATCTCAATGTAGATGATACTTACACTGAGTTTTGAAGAGGAATAGAAACTCATCATAAATGAAGAGCCAACCATCCTAGGAGAGGGAGGAGCTAGCATAAAGGCAAATATTTGGTGAAAATTATGGATAGTTTGGGTAAGTGCACATATTAATTCAGTTGATGTATCATACCTGGTGGGGCCAACTCTATGGCCCAGACTCTTCTGTTATTGCTTTTTATGAATTATCTTAGATTTATTTCCATATCAATAATATTGAGAACTTCATTGTTTTCATCATAACATTATGTGTCATTGCAAAGAGAGACATGAGGAGCTATTTTAAACAAATGAGCTGTTATTATTAGTTATACTCAGATTGGCTTATGGATGTACCCCTGAGATTAGCAGAATGTCTAACCCCTTATAGGGGGTTAACACATATTTACATAAAAGATTAATAAGTCATAATATTAATTTAGCATAAAATAAAGCTTATTTTTATTTTTATATTATATTAAAAGGACCCATTAACAAAGGGGCCAATGAGAGGTGGCAGGTTTTGATTTGGGAGACCAGTTAGGAATAGATAAGAGGGTTTAGCCATAGTCCAAGTGACAAATAATAGCCAGGCATTAGAAAGAGGACAAGCCAAAACTAAATATACATATATATGTAACCAATTGTGTGTATATATATATTTGTATGTGTGCGCACGTGTGTGTGTATGTGTGTATATATATGTATATATGACGTAGCACAAAATAATGACCAGTTAGCTATGGAGATGAGAGAAGAGATGTGGGAAACCTTTTCAATTTTTACTCTAATGGCTGTATGGATTCTAGTTCCGTTATCAACCAATTAGACAATAAAATCCATGTTTCTATAGCACATAGTAAGGGGCTTGACAGAAGCATAACTAATTACATAACAATATTAAGCCTCAGAATCTCTGAGTTCATAGCAAGAACCATAGATGCATCCATTCCTGTATTCTAGTCTTCTAAATTTCAGAAGTCAACAATATTTGTTAAACATATTTTTTTAAAAAAGACTTTTTTTCATACTTACAAATTTATAGATATCCTGCCTGAATTTTTATTCTATGTATACGTGATGAAATAGATATTAAATTTTTCATGTCAATAGAGAATTGTCCATTAACTAGAGTTTCTATATTGATTTCCAATACTAGATTGCCTGTGATTAATTTGAGCTCAATAATAATATGTGATCATGATTATTGTGTCTTTAAAACCCTTTTCAATAAAGGTAATACATTTTGCTTTGTATCAATGTCTCAAATTATTCACCCACCAGTTTTATTCTTTATATTAATCCTGGTTCCTAAATTATGCAACCACTCTTCACTAGTGTGCCTGTGTACATCTAACACTGTTATGCCTTCCACAAAATTAGGACCTATATTTTCCATCAGGAGATTTCTCCCTTGCTTGCATTCAGAAGAAATATATATGTTAATGCCTTCTTGATATACTGTAATAGGCATAAACGAAAGTTCAATTCTCCCAATAGAACTATTATTGCCATTTAGAAATATGTTTCACGTCCCCAGCTTCTAGTTCTTTAATAATCCAATGAAGACTGTAAACAATGTTTTTGCACTTTGCTTTTAAAAACCATGACATTCAAAAGAAGCATTAATTATATCTAGGTACAAATCAAACTGAATAGCATCTGGACAGCTCAGTTCAGAAATCAAAAAGACCTTCAGATAAGGCCAGCACTTAAACTTAATGAGCATGCATTTTTTTGTTGTGTCTGTTCCCTTATTTAGTGTCCTGATTTAAAATTGAAACTGTGGTTTAGGTAAAAAATACCATTTATATATATATATATATATATATATGTATATATATATATATATTCAATACAAGGTCAACTTTAGTAGAATATAATGTCTGTCTGAAGTAAATTATGTCAAGCAGTTCACATACATATTCCAAACAATTGCTCTCTAAAAGCACTCACCATTTTTCATGTTTATCAGAGTGAGCTTTGTATGTAATTATGCCCTTTGTAGAGAAAATATAGTCATACATTCACATATTGTTAAATGTTAGAGTTGAAATGGAAAATGACAAATCAAAGCTATAAATCATTTAAGATAGTAATTACAGTTATTATTAATCTATAGGAATCATTTTAGTATACTTTTTGCCAAAGTCATAAAATAATTGTCTGAAGAAGACTTCTATTTTGTCCAAGGCATTTGGAACATCCTCACAATTAGATTTCAAAACTCTACTAGCAAATTTAAATACTTGGAAAGGGGACATGCTGGAGAGTTTTTGGATTTGATGACTTTTCATTTAACATTGGAATATGTATTATCTCTGACTCTCATGTCATCCTTACAAAAGATAGGTATACTAGATACTCTGGCCTGATTGCCTTATGTGCCCATAAATTTCCATAATTATTATGTCTCTATTAAAAAATAAAATAAAACATGGCAAGTGTTTCATTTACCAGTGTCTGGGTCCTTAACCTTTGGATTCTTCTTTTTCTTTTTTTCTTCTCTTTCTTTTTTCTTTTCTTTACTTTTCTTTCCCTTGTTTAATATTTTTGACTTGAAGTCTAAACTATAGTGTAAGTAAAAGGTTGCAGTTTCTCTATAAGAAATTATTTATACACTAATGTTCCTCTTTCGGGCTTAGAGGAGGATAAAAAAGAGTTTTTTATTTTTTCTTTTTTATTAAATCGTAGCTGTGTACATTAATGCAATCATGGGGTACAATATGCTGATTTCATATACAATCTGAAACAGTTTCATCAAACTGGTTAACATAGCCTTCATGGCATCTTATAGATAAGTAGTTCGGGTCTAAATCTGAATTCCTGTGGATTCGGCGTGTCTGTTCAAGTCAGACAAGCTGGTGGAACAGGACTTGCTGGCCACTTTGAAAGTTGACTAAGACACCTAGCAGAGAAATCCCTGTTCACCACTGATGTTCTAAGATTCCTGTCCAGAAGTAGAGAACTTGTAGAACAAACCTGGAAAAAAGTTTCTCTGGAAGGACTGAGGAATTTTTGGGGAGAAAGAAAATCCCTAGAGAAGAAAGAACCAGATTCCCTGATCCTGCCTGACAAGTGGAACCAGAGTTGTCAATCAAGAGGGGTTCTTACCAGTAAAGCATCTTGTATGCTACCCATTAATAACATTTAAGTTTGTGTCATCATCCATTCATAAGAATGTCTATGAATAGACCTCTCATGGGGTGTAAAAAAATCAGAAGAGAGCGCTTTTTTCTTCCCTCAGTTTTCCACAGAACTCTGTGCACCCCTGGGTTCCAATGCATCATAGGAGTGATAAGTGGATGAACCTTATGAAGACAATGGCCAGGAGTAGAAGCTAGATAGTTCCACTAAACAAATGAGTAATGCTGTTTATTCTTCTCTCTCTCCCCAAGATGAAGGTTGAAAAGAAGTAAAGAAATGCCTGGTCAAAACAATGGTACCAAGAATTATCAGTTAATACCAACATCGCCCACAGGAATATGAAACTGACACTCTCCTTAGTAATTACAGGAACAGGAGGGGGGAATTGACAGGGTCTGATATCCGAAGTGAGTTGACAGGGGCAAGTTATTTTTATTTACTGTTAGTATGACACCGTGTATGTTCTCAAGCTCATATAATACAGAGCACTAGAAATAGTTTCATCGTATCCTGTCAGATAGCCACAGATTTCATTGCTTCATGAATATTTTTTGCATTAGTTCAAAATATGTGTTAAATAATAAAAGTACAAACATTCAAAAGAATTAAAATATTATATTTTAAGTAATCCATTTATTAGTTAAAGCAAAATGCAAGTTTTCTTTGGGATTTTTATAGAAAGGTAACATCAGGGTAACAGTCGTAAGCAAAAAAAATAAACCAAAAATGAGAACACAGACCAGAGTGGTTACACAAAGTGACTATGCATTTAGTTGATGAGTTCTGGGGGTAAAAAGACACAAAATCCAAAAAAGCAGCCTAGTCATTGATAAATCTCTATCCATTAATGCTGACAGAAACAGGATGGATGGATATTTCTGGAGTGAAAGCACAGGATAGGACAAAACACATTTGGACGTTTCCCTTCTGCTTCCAATTTTCAGCAATCCATTTAGTAGAAGCCAGAGAAGCCGTATCTTCCGTAACAAGATGGGCGACAGCAGCCGTACCCGAGGCCTCCACAACCAGAGCGGTACCCGTAGCCTCCAAAGCCACAGCCATAACCCAGTCTGCGGAAGCTGCCGTAGCCCAGGCCCCCGAAGCCCCCGAAGCCTCCGAAGCCTCTGCAGCCTCCGCAGCCTCCGCAGCCCAGGCCTCCGTAGTAGCCGCCGTAGTAGCTCATGGTGTCAGGGGTGGTGAGTTAGTTTGCTGTTCAGGCAAGATCCTGAATGTGAATGTCAGCCCGTGTAGGGGGAGGCTTATATACCCTGGCCAGAGCATGTGACAAAAAATGTGCCCCTTCTTGTGTCATTTCACAAGATGACAAGTATCTTGCCCGAGGCAGCTCATTAATCCGTGTCCCCTGACAACACTCCTCAAGAATGCATAGGCTTGTTTAGCTACCTAGTTAAGTTGTCCCTGAACTTGTTGCTTTAATTTTATTAGAAGAAACTGCTGTTTCTTCAAAGGCTATGCATACCAAACTCTAAATAGAATTATTATTGGTCCCTTCACATAGATCGCATTAAATATTCTTGAATTCCTCAGTAAAGACATTCCAATCACAAGCATTTGGGAGGGTGTTATAATTGGTTCAACAAAATTTTAAGAATTAGCCAGAATCAAAACTCTTACATCTATCAGTTTCTTCATACGGCGGCACACATATTTTGTAGAATGAGAAACAAGAAAGGTTTGTTTTCTCTGTGGTATATACTAGAAAGCAACAATAAAACATCGTCTAATTTCTTGAGTTTGAGAATTTTGACCACGGACAACTGTTATGTTTATTTTTGACTGTACAAACCAGAATGCAAACAATTTGCTCTGATTCGACAGTAAGCACAACTGGAGTCCCAAATGGAGAGACTATTACAGTGGTCAAGATCCAGCCAACGCGAAGTGTCAGCAGAGTTCTCTCTTTATATCCTGGATCATTTTTCTGTAAAAAGTTCTAACTTCAGTGCTTTCACAAATGATGATTATACCTGCTCCATACACCATTTCTGTGTATTTTTCTACCTTTTATAATTAAACCACATAACCTGTATTTTTTTTTCAAATTTCACCACAAACATTCCCTCAACTTCCTTTCCTCCATTATTTATCGCTGTGTCCATATAAAAGTATGAAGTGAGTGAATTGATTTCAGTTACAACCAATTTACTCAAATCAGCACTGCATTCCTTCCATTCCGATCCTCATAAGCAATATGGCAGATTTTCCCTTATTTTCTCTTTGCCTCTTCTCTACCTGTTTTTTGTTTGTTTGTTTGTTTTCAGACAATTTCTAGCCTTTTCTAAAATGTCAACTACCACAATCCATGACATTGATAATGCTGTTACTCGTTTAAAACATTTTTCAACTTTTCAAATTACCTGAAATTTCAAAAAGGTTTGTAAACTTAGAATAACATATGAAATTCTCTGAACATAAGTCACAGTTGTGAAGAAGCCAAGGGGTAGGGAGAAGCTTTTTAGGAACAATTGGTCTGGTGTTCACAGAGTCAGTTAGCTAAACCCAGAGAGTTACCAATACACAAGGCTGACCTCCATCTGATTAAGCCTCACCCACACGCGCCTATGTGTCTTGAAACTTGAAACTCCAAAAACTTGCTGGTTACTATATACCCATAATCACACCATTAAGCTTTTGTTGAGATTTACAAGTAATTGGATGGCATATTTTTTTAATTTTAATTTTATTTTAATTTTTGTATCCATAACATTCTACATTTATGGGGTACATCTGATATTTTGTTTTATGCATAGAATATGTAAAAATTAAGGTTCAGTCTTTGAGGTATCCACTTTGAGTACTTATCATGCCTATATGCTGTGAACAATTCACGTCTTCTTTTCTAGAAACTTTGAATAGACAATACATTGCTGCTAACTTACACCTTTTATCTAACTGTATGTTTGTACTCAATTAACCTACCTTTCTTCATACCCCTAGCCCCAACTGTAATGCACACCTTTCCCAGACTCTGGTATTTATCATCCTGCTTTCAACTGCCAAGAGATCACCTGTTTTAGCTCTCACGTATGAGGATGTGATATTTGTCTCTCTGTGCCTTCTTTATTTCTTTTAATATGATGACCTCTAGTTCAGATGTCACTTTTTTTTTTATTAACAAAGTGTTTATTGTTTGTCTTTCCTGGTGGCAAATCAAACCCTAGCATTTAGTTGACACTCAAAAATTGTTTGAATAAATTTTATGACTTAATTGTCATCAAATCAATGGCCATGCATGGCATACTATGAGCAACTCACTGGCTATTTTGGAAAATGGTTTAAGTCTTGACAGGAGTTCCAACAAGTTGTGTAAGGGTAGGACACAGCTCAACAGTAGACTTGTTCTGTAATTTATTTTCAAATTTAATTCTGTTGTTACTTCCCCTTTTAGAAAATCAGTCAATTGATAAAGTAAAAATTTTCATTTTTATAAATCATTTAGAATTATGAACAAATTGCTTGACATTAAGGATTTCACATTCTTGTTTACCTTTGTCAGACCGTGTGATCTTGATTACATGCTACATTTTTGTTTTTGATGCCTGAGATTGTCCGTATATATGGAAATAATATGGAATATAACTGTCAAACTTCAATAATATGATAAATGCTAAATGTTTCTTGAATAAGAAAATGTGACTATGACATGCATAATCTATTTGTACATTAACTGTAAAGGCAAGAAAAATAATTTTGAACAACATGTAGCATCTATTTTTCTCCTTTTATGCACAAGTGAGAAAGCTAAAAATGGGATTTTTAAGGGGTTATCAATTTTCCATCTATTTGTTGGAATCAAAAGTAGATTTGTACCATTATTATTTTTTAAGCAGCTTTGACTTTTGATCCAATTTTCTACTCATGTTGATGGATGGAAGGGTAAAAAACATTTTTACATTTTTCCTGGAAGTAAAGAATTCTTCTTACTTAATTCAAAGCTCTTTCTTCTTTCCCCCTAAACAGACTGAAATTGTGATAATATTGATTATACTAAGAATGTCAATGTGGTAATAATTATAGTGATTACTACTTTTCAGCCCTCTAGAAACTGTTGCTGGAGATATTACCCAAATGAGAGGAAACTACTTTCAGTGAAATCCTACTCTGCTGGGTCAGACTGTAGAGCTCCACTATCCATAGAGGTACTTAGTCCTATATCCTCTGCTCAGCCTCCAGCATAGAAGTGCCCTGGTAGCATTGACTGAAACAAGTCATGATCTACTTTTTTAAACTATAATTTAATTTTAACATTGCCTATTGGTTACTTACATTCAGAAGCAGAATAACTAAATATTGGTTAGTTCAATTCTTTGTATCAGAACAATAAAAATGAAATATGGGTATTAATACAAGAGACCTTTCTTCATAAAATAAGTTATAATAATTCAGCTTATATAACTATGACCAGAGCATTCAGAAGGCTCTGTTTGACAACATTGAAGGAGAAAAATACATAAGAAGAGAGTCTGAATAATGTAGTCTAATACCTGGGACTCCAGATAGCATCATTGTGATCCTAGTCTTGCTACTAATTATCAGGAAAAATCATGTATTCTGAGTTTCTATGTTTACAGAATTAGAGGACAGGAGTGAATAGTTTTTATGTCACTTTTTGTCCTTTAATTCTATAATTCCATTTTTTGTACCCATTGTCTGGCTTATCTCAAACATCTGTAAGTCCATATCATTACCTGAAATTCAGTTTTGAAAAAACAATATGGTTTTAGTTATTTTTTAAAGGTATGATGTTTTACTAAAATTTATCTTTTTTTAATTATTAAAAGATATTTCTCATCATTGGAAGCTACACAGTACTTTGCCTTGTGTGAATATTTCTGTGTGTTTATTCTGCCTACAATAAAAGGCTTACAAATCCTTTGCTATAATGATGATGATAATGATGAAAACAATATTTCCATAAAAGGACAAGTGGAACGCCTTGGATAACTAATGGTCCCCATGTTTTATCATCCAGTTTGTAAAGGACCTGTAGGTCAGGCTTATTTTACATGCATAAAATACTAGATAAAAGGAGGAGAAAATTCTGAATAAAGGAAGATTACACATAATGCAAAGATTCATAGTAAATGTTTACTTTTCCTAAAGGTTGATGTGTTAATGATACAGATATTTTCATGGTTAATTTTAAGTGTCAGATTACTAGATTAAGTGATGCCAAGACAGCTGGTAAAACATTATTCCTCAGTGTATATCTGACAGTGTTTCAGGAAATATTATTTGGTTTGTAAACTAATTAAAGATCCCTTCATATATGTGTGTGGGAAGCATGGAATCTATCTGTTGAGGGCCTGAATAGAATAAAATCTTGTGAGCTCTTCCCTCATAGTCAACATCTTTCTGTGTGTCCATGTATATCATGGGGTGAATTGGTCTGTTACTCTGGAGAACCTTAATACAGAAGTCTCCCATGTAGATATATCCATAAAATGCATATCTAACACCACCTGATTTTATTGAAAAATAAAGAGAATAACATTTCTTGATGGAGTTGGAAAGTTAGTTCACAATTTTGAACTTCATTGAGAAATTTAAAATAAACAATATTTGAAATATGTAAAATAGGTCAATTTCTTAAAATAGGTATAAACTTAAAACTCCAGAGCTTATTTCGTTGCTACCAAAATCAATTCTCAAAGTTATCTAACTAAAAGTAAATAATTATATTCTATTGTTTTGAATACTAATTCTCAAGGTAAAGCTATTTTTCTGTATGTCAATTTGTACATCATATAATATCATAATATGCATATATTTATGTGCCTATATAATGATATGTGTGTTCTATTTTTACTTAACAATTAATAAAACTTACATATGGGTATTTACACACAATTGAGATAAATAAACCAAACAAAAACCATATATTTTTGTTTAATTAGATCATTTATTGGAATTGTACCTAAACCAGCTATTACTCCCTCAAGCTGAGGATGAAAGGAGACATGATGCAGACACCCTTATAAACAATAAATTCTTTGAAATTCTTAGATTTCACCTGCTGAAAGACCTAGGGTGAACTCAGGCGGCTGGCTGAAGATTATTTTAGCACATCTTGCTCGTGGTAACCTAGGTTGGGTACTATAGCAGTAGCTCAGTAGAAGCTCGAGAAGCCATATCTTCCATAGCAAGATGGGCGGCAGCAGCCGTACCCGAGGCCTCCGTACCCAGAGCCGAACCCGTAGCCTCCAAAACCACAGCCCAGTCTGCGGAAGCTACCACAGCCGTAGCCGCAGCCCAGGCCCCCGAAGCCGCCGCAGCCCCAGCCCAGGCCTCCGTAGTAGCCGCCATAGTAGCTCATGGTGTCAGGGGTGGGAAGTTAGTTTGCTATTCAGGCAAGATCCTGAGTGTGAATGTCAGCCCGTGTAGAGGGAGGCTTATATACCCTGGCCAGAGCATGTGATGCCAACTGAGGCTATTCTTTGGAGCTTTCCAAGTTATTCATTTGCTTGATGCAACTCATTCATCTGTTAACACAGGAGAGGCACACACTCATTAAAATTTTTGAGCTTGTTTAGCTGCCTGGTTAGAACACCTTTGAACTCATCACATTCTTTTTTTTTTTTTTTTTTAATAATGAGTCTATGTCTTCAAAGTCACAAAATAAAAAATTCCCTAAATAGAATTCTTCCTTACCATATGTATGCTATCATTTGTATTTGATAGGGTTTTGTCATTAAATATTTTCCCATTTCTCCTTTTTGTATTATTATTTGGATTGTTGTATCTTACTTCCATCTAGATTCAGATGTGTCGATCAAGTTTAACCCTTTTAAATCTAGCAAATTTTTAAAATGTTTAATTTATTTTCTCAGGTTGGAAAATAAAGGACATGCCCTCCTTCAAAAGAAAAGAAGCCATTTTGAATAAACAAATGTTCTGACCATTTGTAGTCTACACAAAGTAATAGAAATATGCATATATTTCTATTTTGTATTGTGTGTGTGTGTGTGTGTGTGTGTTTAGGTTTCACCTGTTAAAGACATAGGCTGAACTGGGGTTATTGACTGAAGATTATTTTAGCAAATCTGCTCAAATATATACATATATATATAATGCATGTTTATATAGACATAATACAAAACCATTTTTATTTTATCTATCAGCTTTCAGAACATCTTTTTGGCTTATCAATAAAATAAAATTTATTTTAGAAACTGAGGCATAATCTAAGAGAACAAACTAACTTTTAAACCAGCCTGAACATCTGCTTAAAAATCTTCTCTTTGTATCATTACTCACTTGTCTAGAAGTGTTATCTGGAAATGTGGATAATCTGGTTCCATGCTTTCCAGAAACTTCTTCCTCATAATCTATGTGTCCGTTCTCTTTACCAAACTCCATTTTACATTGTATTCGACATTCATTCCCAACACATACTAGCAACAACTGGATGTTTGTTCTTATTCATTTTTTCACTCCTTGTCATCCTTACATTACCCAGTAGAATTTCCATAGTTGACTGCCTCCTTATGTTAACCTAATTTTCACACCCCAGACATGCACCATGTGTACTCAATATTCCTTACTTTGACCACCTCTGTATGTTGACCAGTTTGTTACAGTCCCTTGGGTGGTCAATTTACAGAGGTTCTATTGTATTTGCTTTTCCAGTTCTGTGTACCTCACCCTGTTATTTTCTCTGAATTTGCAAACTTTTTAATGAGATATTGCTTACTCATTAAGATTTTAAATTTTTAAACCATATACCTTATTTCTGTACATGTGTGGGCCATGTAATATTTTTAACAGAGATATTAAAATCTTGATGCCTTAAAGTCTGTAAATTTAAATTTGCAGAATTGAGGTGATTAGGACAAAAAGCAAGATACAAGGGTAGCTGGCCAGTCTTCACAGATTCCTTAGCTCATTCTGGGGCAGATAGTAAATCAAGCCCAAAGTTTAAGCCCACCAGTATTTAACCATACCCTGGGCTTGGATCTTTAAACAATATTTTACTTTATATAACTTTAAACATATGGCTGAGGATATTTGTCATTTGAGGTTTATAAGTAACGTTTTCAATAATGCATTTTCTCAATTGGATTTGTTCACTGTTCTTCCAAACAAACAAAAATTTTGTGGTGTGAGTGAAAGAATTAATTCTGCCTGCCACAACTTGTAGTGAGTTTCTAAGGTGAAATATGAACTCAAATGGCTTTCAGGTTTTAAAGGCGTATTTAATTCAATATTTGCCTTGGCTGCTAAATTCCTTTTTACCCTTTATTAACATTCATTCCATCTTCACTTTTTTCCAAAAAATAAAACTACTAGGGAAATTTTTTATTTTTAATGTATAATTTTGAAGCCAAGTAATAACAAGTCAACCTAATCAGTTTAAGAATATCGTGAATGCTTAGATAAATCTTCTAGTCTGTGTGATCCTGATGAAGGACTAATTTATGTTATTTCTGATGCACATAGCTATGTCCACATGAAATAAAGGTGAATAGATTTCAAATAATGCTCAACACAAGAATGTGCCCTGATTTATTTATGTATTTTCAAAGAAGAAATTAATGGTGTATGTATACGTACACATCTCACTTTGAAACACATACATCCATCTATAAATACACATGCATGTGTATATGTATTACCGAGAATAAGTTGTAAAATAATGCCTTAAAATACATGAAACAAAACAGTTTTTTATTGGTCCTTTTCCGGATTGAAAAAAAATAGGGCAATGATTACCTTTAGAAACTGAGAAATGGGCTCAGCGCCTGTGGCTCAACGGGCTAAGGCGCCTGCCACGTACACCTGAGCTGATGGGTTTGAATCCAGCCCTGACCCGCCAAACAACAATGACGGCTGCAATCAAAAAATTACCAGTCATTGTGGTGGGCACCTGTAGTCCCAACTACTTGGGAAGCGGAGGCAGGAGACTCTCCTGAGCCCAGGAATTGGAGGTTGCTGTGAGCTGTGAGCTGTGAGCTGTGATGCCACGGCACTCTACCCAGGGTGACAGCTTAAGGCTCTCTCTTAAAAAAAAAAAAAGAAACTGAGAAATGTACATTTCTTTTGAGGTTGTTTTCTCTTAATTCGGTGGACTCAAAGATTTGAACAATTATTTCTTTGTCATTCTCTTTTTGAGAGATTTATCCCATAAGATGATAAAAGTTGATTATGAAGCCACGAACCTCCTGTATTGATGTGGGAAATGATGTAAATAAAGTCTTCCATTCACCAAATGATAGCTTTTATTTGGAAGTCAGGGATACTTTTTCTGTATATTCAAATTTTGTTCTTCACTCAGATAAACATTAATTAAATTCAAAAATGGTATAATAAAATTGTATAATGTATTTTGCTATACACGTCAGGTGCAATGCTTTTCTACCTGAACACCTTGATGGTTGCTTTTATTTTTTATCCCTAAAGGGCATGTCCTTTACCTTTGGAACCAATTTAACCTGAATGACTAAGTGCAAAGTAATGGAACCACACAATTATGCTCACTGTTCGTTGTGACTCTAGAACGTCCAGATAGAATCAGCTGGAAGGAAAGGTGATACCAGGTGGCTGAGTAAATTTAACTTTGGGCCTTTTAAATAAAAACTTTGATCTTTTGATAGAGATGTACCCAAACAGATAACTATAGGTATGCCTATACGTATGTGCATATATGAATAGGTATGCATATAGATGCAAATCTAGGTGATATCAAGATAAAATTAACATTGAACTTAAGACTCCCAATCTCTATGTTAGAGGAGTAAAATGTTATGGAAATGGTATTCTAAGAAAAGGAATCCTCCTTCACATCTCCATTAATTCAGCTGCAGAACAGAACTTTTGAATTACTCTCTTTGGCTACATACTGAAAAGAACTAGAACAGGAAGGGATACTGCGTCATGGTGCCTGAATTCAGAAGACCTTGGCCATAGTCCTAATACTGATTCTGCCAGTAGAGCTGCTATAACTTTTGTAAGTTATGTTTTTCACTTTCAACATGAGGGTGAGCATCACTGCTGTTATTTTCTGTCTGTTCCAGTTCAGCAACTTTATAATACTAATGTGCTACTAAATCAAACATACTTAGTCATTTTTGGCCAATTTATGCAAAAATGACTTAATTTTATGTTGTTAGCTGATTATATAATTTGATTTTGGAAAAAATGAATGTTTGTTTACATTTTTTCTTATTTCATCAATGAAATTCTCCTTCCTGCCCATTTTTTAATCAGAAAAGAGTTTAACTGAAATTCAGGTAAGAAAGCTCTTTGAATTGAACTATACCTAAGCTAAAAGATAAATGGGTTCACAATAAAGTCTTGTTGCCTTTTTTCACCTTTTTAAGTTGAACAATTTTCAATGTAATGATGATGGTGCATAAGAATGCTGTATCATGCCACAGGAAACTCACTGAAAAAAAGTGAGCTAAAATGAAATTCTTTTGTGCAAATAGATCCAGCACCATCTTGGTTGTTCAATGATAGAAATGAGCTTTGGAAAGTCCCCTTATAATTTCAGACACTAGGTTTCTGGGGCAATCGTTTACTAGAAACCCAAAAATCCGTATCTTGCGTAGCATAATGGGTAACAGCAGCAGCTGTATCCTTAGCCACTGTATCCAGAGCTGTACCTATAAGCCTGTAAAGCCACAGCCATGGCCCAGTCTGTGACAGCTGCCACATCCAGCTGTAGCCATAGCCCAGGCTTCCATAGTTGCTGCCATACTTAGTTCATGGTGTGGGGGTAGTGAGTTGGTTTGCTGTTCAAGAAAGAATCTTGTTTGTGATATTGACTTCAATATACCACGAAAGATTATGTGATAAAATACTTGCCAGCTATTTTAGTGTCATTTTCTGTGTTATATTTACTCCTCACAATCCTGACGGGTAAAGAGGCCCTACAACTCATTAAAGTGTTTGAGCTTACATTGTTACCATGTCATGGAGTCCCTTGAACATATTGCATCACTTTTATGAGAAGAAATTGCAGTATCTTCAAATTCTGGACATGCTAGATCCTAGATAGAATTCTTCATAGGCATATTACGGCAGTGATATGTTTTTAAATTAAGCATTGCCTCATCTCTGTATTTTCCTGAATGGTTATTCTTCACTTATGATTAAGGGAAAGCATTTGGTTAATTTCAGGGCTCTACAATTTATCATACCCTTTCAAATAAGAATCAGGATGTCTGCTTATTTAACTCTGTCAAATATGTATCAGGTTTTAGTCTGATGATCCTGCTGTGATGTATTCTTCCTAAGGTAAGCAAAGATTTTCCCTCAAAGTAAATATATTCTATTTTCCTTAAACCCTGCAGAGAACAATAAGTCAATAAATTCAAGTTCTAATAGCATGATAATACAACATTGTACTAAGAGTCTCAAATATTTTCTCCAAGGAGGTGTTTAAAGTACTACTCTTAATTGATATCCACAGAAGGTTTTCACCTATATTATGAAGATATGCCTTTCACCATTAAAAAATGGTACAGATATTGTCATTCTCTGTCAAATTAAGCAGTGTAGACCTCTGGTAGAATCGCTGAGCAATTCATAATTTGATCTAGTTAATGTGAAGGTAATACATTGTGACTACACTGAAATGGTAGGTCTTACTACGTGGTTGAGTAAATCTATTCATATGTTTAGTAAACAAGTCTGAGTGTTCTATTTCATCTTCATAGTTTAATATCGCTCAAATTTATCAGTGTGTACTAGTTATCTTTATTTAGATTGAGAGAAACTATAAATCAGTGGGTTCAAGATTCACGAAAACTAAGTGTTAAAGAAAAAGGTGTCTTCAATGTGGAAACTGAACTAGTCCTGATAAACTCTGCTTTGATAATTTCCTGGAAATCAGGCAAGAATTTCAAGGTTTGTTTACCTTCAAGTCCTCAAGAAATGTATAACAAAAAGGAGATTCAGCACGTACATTAATTAATAAATAAATGCCATAAATGCCACTTCCAATTAGGAATATTTATTGCAAAGGGAGCTGACTAATTCCAAATTATGTGAATACAGATAAGGGATACCAGGAGACAGGATGCAGACAATTAAAACATGAAACTTTTCTTAAAATCTTAGATGACAAGTGCTCTTGATCTTGGCTTGGTCCATGATGATCAATTTTTGTTTGAGTTATTGAAGTCCAATTAGGGTAATCTTCTCATGGTTTCAAGTATTGGGTTCCCAGGGTACAGTATTCGTTTAGTAGAAGCCAGAGAAGCCATATCCTCCGTAGCAAGATGGGCGGCAGCAGCCGTACCCGAGGCCTCCGTACCCAGAGCCGAACCCGTAGCCTCCAAAGTCACAGCCCAGTCTGCGGAAGCTGCCACAGCCACAGCCATAGCCGCAGCCCAGGCCCCCGAAGCCTCTGCAGCCCCAGCCCAGGCCTCCGTAGTAGCTGCCGTAATAACTCATGGTGTCAGGGGTGGGGAGTTTGCTGTTCAGGCAAGATCCCGAGTGTGAATGTAAACCCGTGTAGGGGGAGGCTTATCTACCCTGGCCAGAGCATGTGGCAAATCACGTGGATGTCCTCCTCGTGAGCCATTCATTTTTTAACAATGACTTAACACCACGCATTCATTGTCCCCTGTCACGGGGAGAGGCCTCACATTCATTAAACTTTTGAGCTTGCTTTGTTGCCAAGTTAGGGCAGCCCTTAAAAGTTGTTGCATCATTTAACGAGGAGAAATTGCTGTATCTTCAAAGTCTGGACATACCAGACCCTGCATAGAATTCTTCATAGCCTGGGTTACTACAACAATTACATGTGGTAGTGTTGCGGGTTTCAGTTACATATTTCTTCATCGTTGGTTTTCCTTGGATGGATATATTTCACCTGTGGGTTGATTGCAAGAAAAGGGTGAAATTCAAAGCTCTACACTCTATCATATTGTTTTAAAGAATCTTATTCTTCAACCTTAGCAGTGAATTGTCTATCTTTTTTGTAGTTAAACCAAAACATCTGAAAGACAAGAAGCATCACCTCCATTGTTTTAAGCAACAGAAAACAACTCTAGAAACAAACGAAGGTCTATTTGTCCTCTAATTTTAGAACATTGATCCCCATAATAATTATTTTTCCTTGCATACTACTTCGAGAAATAAAAAGATGTTTTTAACTAGTAAGCCAATATTGATACATAATTGTGGACTAAAATCCACGGTTTACATTAGAATTCACTCTTTGTGTTATCACGTCTGTACTCCCATCGCTTTAATAACCATGAGACAAAACTCTTTAGAAACTGAAGTGAAACACAGGATTCAAAACTTGTCTCAGAAGCAGCTTTGAAAACTAACAAGAAGTTCTCTTCTCAAATCTGTCCCCTTTCTCTGGTATTGCATCTACCCAAGGAGCCTCCAAAAATGTGCATCACATCTTTCTCCTTGTCCTTCCATTCACCATTTCTTGATCTATATACCTGAAACAATTTCTTTTTTTTAATTAACAAACATTTTTAGAACACTTTTACATTTTCAGAAAAATTGAACATAAAGTGCAAATTTCTCCTGTATATATCCACACACATAAGCACAGTTTTCATTATTGACATCTAATTTTAGTTTTGTATATATATTAACATTGATTAACCAATAGTGATACATTGTTATTGTATCACATTATTATATTGTGTTACTAAATTTAATAGTTTCATTATGGTTCAATCTTTGTGTTGTACAGCTCCGTGTGTTTTGAGAAAAACATGAATTTGTGTCTCCATTGTGATAGTGGATAGTATTATACAGAATAGTTTCACTGCCTAAAATCCCCCGTGCTTCACCTGTTCTTTCCTTACTTATCCCTAATACCTCGAAAATACTGACCTCTCTATTATAATCTTCAGAGTGTTCTTCCCCCCAGAATGTCATAGAATTAGAATCACACAGTATTGAGGTCTTTCATATTGACTCCTTTTGCTTTGCAGTGTGATTTTAAGATTCCTTCATTTCTTCCTTGATAGTTCATTTCTTTTTATCACTTATTAATATTCCATTGTGTGGATAAAGAATTTCCATTAACTTATCGAAGGACAGGTTGGTTACTTCTAAGTTTTGGTAGTCATGAATAAGACTTTAATAAACATTGTGTTCAGCTTTTTGTGTGGACATAAGTTTTCAGCTCATTTGGGTAAGTTTCCACAAGCACATGTCTGATTACTGGGTTGTGTGGTAAGACTATGTATGTTCAGCTTTGTAAGAAATTGTTCTTCAAAGTTGCTTTTCCAGGGTGGCACCTGTGGCTCAGCGAGTAGGGCGCTGGCCCCATATACCGAGGGTGGCGGGTTCAAACCCGGCCCCAGCCAAACTGCATCAAAAATTAGCTGGGTGTTGTGGCAGGTGCCTGTAGTCTCAGCTACCTAAGAGGCTGAGGCAAGAGAATCGCCTAAGCCCAAGAGCTGGAGGTTGCTGTGAGCTGTGACTCCATAGCACTCTACCAAGGGCGACAGAGTGAGACTGTCTCTACAAAAAAAAAAAAAACAGTTGCTTTTCCATTATGCATTTGCTTCTTCAATGAATGACGGTCCATTTGTTCCTTGTACACACCAGTGTTCTTTGTTGTCAGTGTTTTTAGTCATTCTAACAGGTGATTTCAAATGTTATCCAACCTCTGTCCTCCCATTAGCCATTAAGCTATGAGTGCAAAGTGGAAACTATAAAATAGGCAAATTCTGTTTTTGACGCCCATCAATTTTCACTGAATCTATGTTAACTCTTCTCCATTCCTTCCTCTTGTATCTTCACTTTTACCATAACATCTTTAGATTGATATTCTCTTTGTCTATTCTGTGATTTTTTTAAACTCTTCTTAAGAAATACCTTACTTTTCTACCAATGTGCTAAATGTTTCAGGTATTAGATATAAAAAGATAATTTAAATTCCAGGCTCTATGGAATTCAGGAAGTAATCATTAATATTTAAAGTTCTTCAGGTGGCGCCTGTGGCTCAAAGGAGTAGGGCACCGGCCCCATACACCGGAGGTGGTGGGTTCAAACCTGACCCTCACCCAAAAATAAAAAAAAATTAAAAGTTCTTCCACAATCTCCTAAATGTAGGTATTATATTAAAAGATAAGGAGTAGAAAACTGTAGCTGAAAATAAAAGTTCCTTAGATGATTCAAAGAAGTCAGTGACTTATAGCCAAAGCTGACTCCTCTAGTATAATGGGCTCTTAAATTTAACCTTGACCCTCTAAGTTCTTTCTGACTGTATATGATCAGAAATATAGTGGTCAGTTACCCTTAGTCTTCTGAGTAATTTTTGCAAGATGCATTTCACAACTACATTTATCTCCATACAATAACTAACGTATAGTATTAACACAATAAATAATCATAGAGTGGATGAATGGATTGTAGAGTCTTTAAAGGTAAGCATTATGCCTCCCAGGAACCCTGGGTAATTCTCTGAGTGTATCTGAATAAGGATTTAAAAACAAAATGAATTCAAATGGATTTTGAATTTAAAAGAACTTATGACCTTTATTTTATTTCATTTGCATTAGCACTTTTCTTTGAAGCATATTGTATACTCTAACGAATTACATCACAGTATGGATTTGAATATAACTTTTGATGCATTTGTGTATATATATACACAGTAACTATACCAAGCAGATCCACAATATCCAAAATATTTCCATTGCTTCTTTCTGGTCAATATCAGATCTTGTCAACTGTTTTCCAGAATGGCTTCCATGGTTACTGTCTCAGCATCAATGTGAGAGGATTCCAATGACTCCACATCATTAAGGACATTTTTCATTTTCAGACTGTTTAATTTTGACTATACTTGTGGACACATAGTAATATCTGATTATTGTCTTGACTTGGTTTTTATCCGATTAGTAATAATTTGAGGCACCATTTTATATGCCTATTGGTCATTCAAAGATATTGTTTTCTGATTTGCCTGCTCAAATATTTTGTCAATTTTTAAGTGAGTTTATAACATTCTAGTATTGATTTGTAACAGCTCTTTATATACTTGAGCACAGATATTTTGTCAAATCTTCCTTTTGAAAATATCTTGGTGACCCAAGAAAAGTATTGAAAAATTTTATGTTTGGCTGGGCCTGGTGGCTCAAACCTGTAATCTTAGCACTCTTAGAGACCAAGGTTGATGAATTGCTTGAACTCTGGAGTTTGAGACCAGTCTGAGCAACAGTGAGACTCTGTCTCTACTAAAAATAAAAAAACTGAAACAAAAGTATCACTTGAGCCCACCAGTTCAAGGTTGCTGTGATCTGTGATGCCACAGTACTCTACTGAAGATAATTGAATGAGAGTCTGTCTCAAAAAAGATAAATGAATAAAACATGAAAATATTATGTGGTTTTTTTTTTAAAGTAATGCCATATTACATGTTTTTCTTAGGTGAATACTTCTTTGAAGTAACAACCAGAAAAGGAGCACCATTTTTGGTTAGTTGTTTAATGAAAGTTAAAATTACAGGAGACAGGGCTAGGGTGTAGAAACTGAAAGTTAGCCATAGCTTCCATATGGATCACTTCAGCTGTGACCATAGGGATTTTTTCCACTCCCTTGGTAAATTGCAAAATGTTTCAATGTACAGATAATTTGGAAGAACAACATATTATCATTTCATCAGTGACCAGGAAGGAAAGCTGTTGGATGTTTACAAATAGAAGTAGATATTCAGTGTATATTTAGTGGTGTATTTTGTTTTATCAGCATGTTCCTTATCAAAGGGGCCAAATAAACACGATTTTGAACAAAATGCAAAAGTACTTATTTTTCATGTTGGAGCCAATATATATATGAAAGTTCATAAAGTTTATATTTTAGTGCTGATTTAAATGCCAATGTTATCTAGCTCAAAAATTGAAATGAAAATGTTATGGTTGATCTGGTCTGGTGTCCAGGAGAAAGAATTCTTTTAAAATAAGTGCTCTGGTTTACATATGCATATGTGCAGTTGACCCTGGAACCACATGGGATTGAACTGAAGCAAGGTCAGTTATCCTTGAATTTTCTTGGGTCACCCCACCCACAACAAGACTTGCCCATTTCCAGTCGCCCTTCTCAGCCTACTCGGTGTTGAAGGCTACAAGACATGAAGGTGTTTACTTCCACTGTCTGAGCAAGCAAACGTGATTTGTTTTCTCTCTTATGATTTTCTTTATAGTACTTTCTTTTTGCTAGCCTATTTTATTGTGCAAATACAGTATACAATACATACAACATACAAAATATGTGTTAATTGACTGTTTATATTATCAGCAAGGCTTCCAGTCAACTGCAGCTGAATAATAGTAGAGTTTAATGGTAGTTCAAAGTACTATATGCCCTTTCTCAACTAAAAATAGAAAATTAGCTGGCCAACTGATGTATACCTCTATTCCCAGATAATTGGAAGGCAGAGAAGGAAGGATTTCTTCCAGGAGGTTTATGGAAGAAAACTTCCAGAGCCCAGAAGTTTGAGGTTACAGTAAGCTATGATGGTGCTTTGCACTCTAGCCCAGGTGACAGAGTGAGACACTGTCACAGTGAGACACTGTGACAGTGTCTCACTCTGTCACAACAAAAAAACAAAAACATATATATGGGTTTTTCCACTGCATGTGAGTTAGATCCCCTCAACCCCATATGCACATGGTGTTCAAGGGACAATATATACGACACACACATGTGTTTACACACACAAACACGGGTATATGGGTGCATTTTTACACATAATTATCGCATTATATAATATATATATGGTGTATTTAATAGCTTGTTTTCTTCTTTGTCAATTTGAGGTAAATAACAATTAAACCCCATGTGATGTTTTAAGTTAAGAACATTTATTGCATAAGAAATGGAATAATTCCACAGATATAAAAGCACAAAGAAGAGATATCAGAAGACATGAAGCAAGTAATTGTGGAATGCTAAATATTCTTAAAATCAGAGTTACTAAATGCACTTGATCCAGGCTTTGTCTAAGGTGATCTTTTGAGTTATTGCAGGGAGATAAGGGTAATCTTCTCAAGGTCTCAGTAGAAGCCGGAAGACCAGTATCCTCCGTAGCAAGATGGGCGGCAGCAGCCGTACCCGAGGCCTCCGTACCCAGAGCCGAACCCGTAGCCTCCAAAACCACAGCCCAGTCTGCGGAAGCTATCACAGCCGTAGCCGCAGCCCAGGCCCCCGAAGCCGCCGCAGCCCCAGCCCAGGCCTCCGTAGGAGCCGCCGTAGTAGCTCATGGTGTCAGCGGAGGTGAGTTGGTTTGTTCAGGCAAGATCCCGAGTGTGAATGTCAGCTGGTGTAGAGGGAGGCTTATATACCCTGGCCAGAGCACGGGATAAATCACATGATGTCCTCCTCTTGTGCCATTCATTTTTTAACAATGACTTAACACCACGCATTCATTGTCCCCTGTCACGGGAGAGGCCCTCATGTTCATTAAACTTTTCAGCTTGCTTTGTTGCCAAGTTAGGGCAGCCCTTTTATATGTATATATAAAGTTGTTGCATCACTTAATAAGAAGAAATTGCTGTATCTTTAAAGTCTGGACATACCAGACCCCAAATAGGAGTCTTCATAGCCTGGGTTACCACAACAATCACATGTGGTAGTGTTGCATGTTTCAGTTACATATTTCTTCATCTCTGGTTTGCCTTGGATGGGTAATTTCCACCTATGAGTTGATTGACAGAAAGGGGTGACATTCAAAGCGCTACACTCTATCATATTGTTTTAAAGAATCATATTCTTCAGCATAAGCAGTGAATTGACTACTTTTTTTTTTTTTTTGAGATGAACCAAAACATTTGAAAGACAAAAGGCATCAACTCCATTGTATTAATCACCAGAAAATAACTCTGGAATCAAAATAGGTCTGTTTCCTTTAATTATAGAAGATTGATCACCATAACAACTATTTTTTTGCATACTACTTTGAGAAATAAAAGAGGTTTTCAATTGATAATCGAGTATCTATATATAATTACAGACTAAAATCGACAGTTTTCATTAGAATTCACTCTTTGTGTTACCACATCTATAGTCCTATTGCTTTAACAACCATGGAACGAAACTCTTCAGAAACTGAGGTGAAACACAGGACTCAAAACTTATCTCAGAAGCAGCTTTGAAAACTGATGAGAAGTTCTCTTCTCAAATCTGCCCCTTTTCTCTGGTAGTACACGTACCCAAGGAGCTTCCAAAAATGGATGTCACATCTCTCTCCTTGTCTCTCCATCACCATTTCTTCACCCATACATCTGATACCAGAGACAACTTCTTTTTGGAATTTACTGATGTTTTTAAAACACTTTTCCATTTTCAGAAAAACTGAGCATAAAATGTTCCCTATATTCCCCCCCCCACACATAAACACAGTTTCCCCTATCATTAACATCTTGCCTTAGTTTTATATGTGTATTGACACTACGAGCCAATATTGATGAATTATTGTTGTATCACATTACTGTGTTGTGTTCCTGAAGCATCTTTTCACTCGGTTTCACTGTTGAAGTTGCACAGCTCTGTGTGTTTTGAGAAAAACATTAATTTGTGCACCCACTATTCCAGTATTATACAGAATAGTTTCACCACTCTAATAAATCCCCCTGTGCTCTACCCAATCTTTCCTTACTTCTCCTAAATTCCTTGAAACTACTGATCTCTTGATTGTTTATAGAGTGTTCTTTCTCCAGAAGGTCATACAATGGGAGTCAAACAGTATTGAAACCTTTTCATATTGACTTCTATGTTTTATTATTTTAGTACGTTACAGGGGTACAAATATTTTGGCTCCATGCATTACTTTTGTGCAGTTTGGGTCAAAGTTTTAAGCATGCCCATCACCGAGATAATGTGAGTTATACCCCTTAGGTGTGAATTTACTGGTCTCCTCCTCACCCCACCACCTGCTTGGTTTCTGTTAAGTTTTACTACCACATGTGCATATGGGTGTTGATCAATTAGTTTTAGTTTAATAATGAATACATTCTTTATCCACTCTTGTGATACTCCACATAGAATTGTATCCAGTTACTTCCAGGTTACTACAAAAGGTATTAGTTCACCATTTATTTAATGATTGTGTTCTATTTATTAATCCACTCCTGTATTGATGGGCACTTGGGCTGATTTCACAATTTTGAATTGTGCTGCAGTAAACCTTCAAATGCACGTGTCTTTTGGAATACATGACTATTTTCCTTTGGGTAAATATTCAGTAGTAAGATTGCTGGATCAAATGATAGGTCTAATTTTATTTATTTGAAGTAGCTCCATACTATTTTTCCCCAGAGGTTTTACTAGTTTGCTGGCTAACCAACAGTGTATAATCATTCTTTTACTTTGGAGTCCCCACCAGCCTCCTATGTTTTGGGGCTTTTTGACACTGACTTCTTTTTGCTTTACAATGTGCTTTTAGGATGCCCTCATTTCTTCTCTAATACTTCTTTGCTTTTTATCACCTGCTAATATTCCATTGTGTGGTGGATGTACAGAATGTTTTTCACCACTAACTTATTGAAGGAAATGTAGGTTGCTTCTGAGAGTTGGTCATTATGAATAAGACTTCTATACACATTTGTGTTTGATTTTGGTGTGGACACAAATTTTCAGCTCACTCAGGTAAATACCAAGGCGTATAATTGCTGGATCGTGTGGTAAGACTTTGTTTAGTCTTGGAAGAATTTTTTCTTCCAGTGTTGGTGTACCATTTTGCATTTGCATCAGCAATGAATGAGAGTTTATTTACTCCATATACAAACTAGTACGTGCTTTGTCGTTTAGTCATTCTAACAGCTGTGTTAAAGTCTTTCTCCAAATGTCACAAAGCTCCTGTCCTCCCATTAGCCCAACACTACAGTTACTAGACAAGACTGTGAAATAGGCAAAGTTCTTCTTGATACCCGTCAATTTTCACTCAACCTTGTAATTAATTCCTCCTCTCTCCTTCCTCATGTACCTATCCTCACTTTTACAATAACAGCTGTAGACTTGTGTTCTCTTTGCCTATTCTCTGAAATGCCATACTAGTCTACTAAGCTGTTCCATGTTTAAGGTATTAGATGTAAAAAGATAATTTAAATTCCAGGGCTCTATGGAATTCAGGAAGATAATCATTAACATTAAATGTGTTTCCAAAATCTCCAAAATGTAGGTATGATCTTAATGTATAAGGAGTGGAAAAAAATAACTGAGGATAAAGGTTCCTGCACTGATTCTAAGAAGTCAGTGACTTACAGCCAAAATTGACTCCAAATGTGGTTAAGTTCCATATATTGTGCCCTTAACTTAAACTTTGACCCTCTTAAGTTCCTGTTGACTGTACATGACCAGAAATATAGTGGTCAGTTACCTTTAGTCCTCTGAGTAATTTTCACAAGGCGCATTTTCACAACTGCATTTGTTTACCTCTGTGCAATAACTAACGTATAGTAGCAATGCAATAAATAACTGTAGAGTGGATGAATGGATTGTAGAGTCTTCAGAGGTAAGCATCATGCCCCTCACCAAGCATGGCTAGTTCTCTGAGTGTATCTGAATAAAAAGAATTTAAAAACAAAATGAGTTCCAATGGATTTTGAATTTAGAAGAATATATGACCGTTAGTTTATTTCATTTGCATTGGCACTTTTCTTTGAAGCATATTGTATACTCTAATGAATTACATCACAATATGGATTTAAGTATAAGTTTTGATGCATTTGTGTATATATGTGCACACTAACTATATCAAGCATATCCTAATATCCAAATATTTCCATTGCTTCTTTCTGGTCAATATCAGATCTTGTCAACTGTTTTCCAGAATGGTTTCTACAGTTACTGTCTCAGCAGCAATGTAAGAGGATTCCAGTGACTCTACATCTTTAAGGACACTTTTCATTTTCAGACTGTTTAATTTTGACCATCCTTGTGGGCATGTAGTAATATCTGATTATTGTCTTAACTTGGTTTTTACGCAATTAGTAATTATGTGAGGCACCATTTTATATACTTATTGGTCATTTGGAGATATTGTTTTCTGATTTGCCTGCTCAAGTATTTTTTCAATTTGTAAGTGAGTTTGTAACATTCTAGTATTGATTTGTAAGAGCTCTTTATATACTGGAGCACAGATATTTTTTCAAATCTTCATTTTGAAAATATCTTCTCTCAGCAATGTAGTTTGTTTTTCACTTTAAAATGGTGCCTTTGTCATGAACAGAATTTCTTAATATAATAATGTCCAATTTATTTGTTTATTTTAAGGTTAATGCTTTTATTTATGTCCCCATCAAGGAATTTTTAACTATCTCACATCTTAATTTCTGCACCTGGTGTCTTTAGAACTTGTTCCATTTTTGGAGTGCATCCTAAATTATAAAATAGTTGGTCATTTTAATACTTAATTGTCATGAACTCCACTAGAACCTCTACAATTGTACATAAAAAGGTTTAATGATGTCACTCTGCTTATTCTGCTGTGCCAGATCCCTCCTCAGTTATGAGGCTGATGTTTCTATGATGCATTTCCATAGACCAAGTGCCAACTTTCCCTGGGAAGGAAATTTATTCTGGAATTGTTCTCTTTATTCCAGCATGAATCAATATATTCTAGCCACTAGAGGTATAATAATATGATAAAACTCTGTTAAGCATTAATGATACTTTCTCCAAAGAGTTACATTGATTTTTCTTCTTTAGATATACAAAGTCTTTCATCAGACTGTGATGCCACTAGCTATTTAGGGAGTAAAATGGTTATATGAAATTCTGTTTTCCTCAGTCAAACTAAATAGTATAGTTCTCCAACTGTAACACTAAGATATATCTGCCAAAATCTATTTATTGTGAAACTATAACACCATTGAGTGAAATAATCAGTCATAGTATCTGGCTGAATAAATTCATCCATATGTTCAGTAAACAAGTCTGTATTTTTAAGTGCATTATGATAATTCTCTTAAAAACAGAGTTTGGATTTGGCACTATTTTCTTATTTTTTAATCTAGATATAGCTAAATCAGAAGTAAATAACTTCAACAGAATATTTAAAAATCAAAATAAATACAGGTGGTCCTTTAGTCATGACAATTAAACTCTTCAGAGACGTAAGATCAGAACTTTCAAGATGCTTCATGTGACGGCTAACAAAAGGAAAAGTACAAAATGAACGGGAGAGTGAGCACGAAGAAGTAGATACCTGGCATTCAGTAAAACTGGGTTCCAGCCTGGGCTCTACTGCTCATGACATTTTTATTCTTAACCAATCTTTTCACTTTGTAGAGGTTCTTTGTCATCCGAGGTCACATTAGCATATGCACTATGTAAACTTCTCACTACCCCTGCCAGCTCCACAATTCTATCATATTATAGTATTTGCCCCCAAATCTGCATGCGCCATAACTTGAATAAGTTGGGATCTGAACAAAAAGTTGGAGCAAATTTTGCTTGAAATCTGAACCCTGCTTTGGAATCTGAATGCCCGAAAGTTCATGTGTTTTTGTGCGTCATTTCTCCAGAGCTCAGGCCACCCATGTGCTTTGTCATTCAGTTCATTGTCAGAAGCTGTAGTGAAAACATCTCCTGTCATTTTCACTGCTAATTTTATACTTTTATACTTGTTTGTGCCATTTTTTAATATAATAGCAATTATGTGTATTAAGATCTTACCACTAAGCATGAAGGCAGTACACGAGTGGCTCATCTCATTACTATGCTCGGGACACCTAAATTGTGCGATTTTGAAAAATAAGTTATCAAAGCAGCTGATGTAGTGAAAGAGGTTGTGACGCTGACCTCTAGGAGATAGAAAAGTATGGAAGAGATGGAAAAACTCCTCTTACTTTGGGTTAATGAAAAACAGCTAGCTGGTGAAGTGATTTCTGAGACTATAATTTGTGAGAAAGCCAAGGTTCTTCATAATGATTTAGTGAAAGGCATACCTGATACTAGCGCTCAAAAAAGAGGAGCCTAAAGCCAGTATGGGGTGGTCCAAGAACTTTAAGAAAAGGACTAGGTTCTGTAGTATTATGCATGGGGAGTCTGCCAGTTCTAATTTGGAAGCAGCAGAAAAGTTCATAAAGGAATTTAAGGAGTTTGTGAATAATGAGGGGTATATTTTGAACCGTGTGTTCAATTGTAACAAAACAGACTTTATATTTTTAAGTTTTTATATTTTTATTTTTATTAATTTACATTCTTATTCAAATACTATTATTTGTATTTTTTTACCATAAAATATTTTTTACTTTAAAAGCCGGTGTATTTACTCTTAAACTCATTTTGAAAATTTGAGTTTGTGGGACCCACGAACAGATTAATCCAGTATCTGTTATAATAAAGAGGAAATATGAATGATTTGGAACTTGAACAGGATTCTGGAAAGGATCAAGTCTGGATTGCAAGGTATCACTATATACCCTTGGTATTACTGAATTTGATAAACTCAAACCAAAGACATCTACTTTCTTTTCCATAGTGAAAAACATTCTATTTTTTGAAAACAGTGAGGAAAGGCCCAGTCTAGCTGGTTGATTTTTGAATTAAGGTGAACATTGCAAGAGATTCAGTTGAGGTATATAAAGCTACAGGTAAGACATAGACTCAATATAGATTATTTCACATGTGATAGAAGTGATCTTTAAATTTCCTTGACTAATTGCAAAATATTTCAATGTGCTAATAATATGGAAGAGCAATATAGTGTCATGCCATGGCTGACCATGAAGAAAAGATTATAGAGATTTGCAAAAGAAGCTGATTTTCAGTTTATATTCGTCAATACTTTTCTTATTAGAGGGGCTGAAAAAACATAAAGTTTGAATAACACTTAAAAGTGCTTATTTTTCCTATTGGTATCAATTTAATTATAATACTTTAGCAAGTTGACCCTTTACTGCTGTATTTAAATACCAGTGCTATTTAGCTAAAAGACTGAAATGAAAAAGACATGGTTCATAAGATCTAATGTTCAGGAGAAAGACTTTTTTTTTTAATTTAGTGTTACAATTTAAATATGTGTATGTGCAATTAACCCTGGAACAACATTTGAATTTTCTTCTACTACTGCCTCCCCTGACATAAGAAGACCTACCTCTTTCTCCTCCCTCTCGGCTACTCAATGTGTAGATATTTATAATGATCTATTTCCACTTAATCAACAGGGAGATTACTTTCTTATTATCATCTTAATAACATTTGGTTTTCTCTACTTTACTATAGGCAAAAATACAATATATAATACACAGAACATACGAAATATGTCTTAATTGACTATGTTACTGGAAAACTTTCTGTCAATAATAAGCTACTAATAGTTCAGTTTGGGTAGTCGAAAGTTATATATCACCCCAATCTCAACAAAAAATAGAAAAAATTATATGGACATGGTATAGCTATAATATGAATGTTAATCTCAATTATTTAGTCGGGGTGTAGAGCCAAGAGGATCACTTAAGCCCAAAAGTTTATGGTTGCAGTGAGCTATGATGTTGACATTGCGTTCTAGTCAAAGCTAACAATTGGGATCTTATGTCTAAAAAAGAAAAATTATACCTTGCATGTGGTGGATGTTTAGACTGCATAGAGGGCTGGTTCCCCTAACCTCCATAAACCTATGGTTTTCAAGGGTCAAATGTATACACACACACACACACACACACACAGAGAGAACTATATGTTAGGTACATGTATGCACTTAATTATTTCATAGAGATATATTATGTACAACATATATAGTAGCTTCTTTTCTTCATTGTCAATTAAAAATAGTCACTTTGACAACTTCAGTTAAATTAAAAAATCAAAGTCACATATATTATTTTAAGTTAGGAAGATTTATTGCATAAGGAACAGAAGAATTCCACAGATAATTAAAGCACAATTAAGAGGCATGAAAAGACATCTAGCAAATAATCATGGAGAGATAAATATTCTTAAAATCTTAGATGCTCTTGATCTTGGCTTGGTCCAGGTTCATTTATTTTGTTTGAGTTATTGGCATCAAATTTCGGTAAGCTCATGGCCTCAAGAATTGGGAAGGATATTCAGTAGAAGCCAGAGAAGCCGTATCCTCCGTAGCAAGATGGGCGGCAGCAGCCGTACCCGAGGCCTCCGTACCCAGAGCCGAACCCGTAGCCTCCAAAGCCACAGCCATAGCCCGGTCTGCGGAAGCTGCCACAGCCGTAGCCGCAGCCCAGGCCCCCGAAGCCTCCGCAGCCATAGCCCAGGCCTCCGTAGTAGCCGCCGTAGTAACTCATGGTGTCAGGGGTGGTGAGCTGGTTTGCTGTTCAGGCAAGATCCTGAGTGTGAATGTCAGTCGGTGTAGAGGGAGGCTTATATACCCTGGTCAGAGCACGGGATAAATCACATGGTCACCTCCTGACTTATCACATGTATACCCTCCTTTTTTGTTATTTGTCGTATTACCTTTCATCTTAACAGCTCATTAATTTGCTGTCTCCTGACACAAAGAGGCCCTCACTCCTATTAAAATATTTCCACTGACTTAACATCTTATTTCGGATGCCCATGAACTTATTGCTTTGCTTTTATGAGATGAAATAGCTGACTTTTCAAAGTACATCCAAACTCTAAATAGAATAATGCACTCTATTGCCAGGTGCATTATGACATCTACATTTAATGGTATTCTTGTTGTAATTAAACATTTTCTCTGTTCTGTCAACCCCCAAATCAGTGACTTCACCTCCAAATAAATTTTACAGCTCTGTGTTCAGTGTTTAGCTCTTAAATGTACATATTCTTAAAAAGCAAACCTATTTTCAAGGTGAAGACTGAAGAAATTGCCTATAATCTGAATATAGGAAAACATTTCAAATAAGCAAGGCTTAAATGACTTGCTGTGCACAAAATCAATAGACTCAATAACAAAGACCACATGTTTATGTTTAGCATTTTCATCATTATAACTTTTACAATACTTTTGACTTTATGCACTAGCTTCAGAATCTTTTGGCTGCAAAATATGTAAGAATTAATTTCAGAAACTGAGGGCAGAAAATCTTTCTCTTGTGCAGGGTTATCAGAGTAGCAGTAACAGATTTCTTTCAAATCCTAAAACTCTCCTTCAAAATTGGTTCTTCTTCATAATAAGACTTACCAGAGTGGCCAATTGCCTCTGCCTCTGTTTTTGCATGCTCCGTCCAATTCCCTTTGTTCTTTACCCTTCTTCAGTAGTGTATATATGATCTCTATTTTCATTTTCACTTCTGCTTTCATCCTTCTTCTCATTCTCTTAATACCTGCTAGAAACAGCCAGGTAAAAGTTTGGCATTGACAATATATTTCTACCTTGGTTTCCATTCACTTATCCCAATCAATGTTTCTTTCTACCTCCTCTTCACATCTACTGTATTTCCTTTGCCTTTGCTTTTCCATTTCTATTCTGAACGCATTTATTTGGAGGCAATTTCTAACTGCTCCCTAACTGGTAACTAACCTATTAGTAGTTCATTGAAATACTTTTTTAAAAAAACATACACAGACTCATAGGGGTTTCTGAAATGTTAAATAGATAATCTTAAAACTGAGGTTGTCTTCATAGTTTTCAAAATGAAGGCACAATGAATGATGAAATGACACAGAACTAAGAAATATATGAGTTCTGACAACGTTGTGAACTTGCCACTGTGCACTCATGAGGGACAGCACTGTACAAACAACTTGGTAAGGTTTTATAACCTTGGAATATCAGTGTCTCACAGCTGAGTTCATGTCAATGTGTGGTGGTATCTTGCTGAGCAGTGTTCATTGTCTTTATGTGTTTTTGTGCACCATTGCAAGAATGTTGGTGCTTGAATTAGAGCATTGAACAAACACTAAATTTCTTGTTAAACTTTGCCAAGAGTGAAAGTGAAATTAGGACATGTTAGTCCAAGTATATGGGGATGTGGATGAAGAAAACATTAGTGTACAAAATGGGTAAAACATTGCTCTGGGGGGAGATAAAGCGACACTGATGAAGACATGTCAGGGTGACCAAGAATGAGCAGAACTGATAAGAGCATTGCATTTCAAAATTTTGTCCAATTGCCCATCAAAATTATTGACTGACTATTAGAAGTATAACAGACAAAGCAAACTTTTATAGAGAAAAAGGTAAATCTTTACTGAAAATCTTGGCATGAGAAACATGTGGCTCTTGCATCATGACATTATACTGGATCACACAGCACAGACTGTCAGGGAGTGTTTGGCCAGTAAATAAATAAGTGTATTGAAACACCCTCCCTACTTAGTTGATTTGGCTTCCAGTGACATTGTTCTTTACCCACAGATAAAGGAAATATTGGCAGGAAGACATTTTGATGATATCCAGGATATCAAAGGTAATATAATGATAGCTCTGATGGTCATTCAGAAAAAGTTTCAAATTTGCTTTGAAGGGTGAACTATGTGCTGGTGTTGGTGCATAGCTTCCCAAAGGGAGTACTTCAAAGGTGTCTATAATAATGACATTCAGCAATAAGGTATGTGGAACTTTTTCTAGGATGAGTTCTTGAACTTAACTGTAAGACCTCATATATAAGGAAATTTGACTTAGGCTTCTTGGAGTCTCCTAGGTCACTCCTCTGAGCTGGTCAACTGGATCCAATCTTGACCCTACCTTTGTTAATCTCCAGGAAGCACCTGTCTCTTGATGTGGACCACTAGAAATCTATTTAATTTACCTGACTAAAAATTCTGCTGAGTTTTTGTGAGATTTTCAGATATTTAATAAAGATAAATTTCCTAAATTGGATGTTTCACTTTTTCCAAACAGAAGACTAGGGAATTAAAAATACTTTGAACGAATGAAGAAACTCTAAGTAAATTAACAGTAGTTATTATAGCTTCCACACTGTGCAACACTCTATCACCACGGTAACTTTTCAAGGTAGAAACATGACACAATATGCCTTTTGATTTATAGAGAAGGTTTTAACCCAATACTTGCCATATTTCTTTTATTCAAATAGAGTTTCATTCTTATGTCTTATCTGAACTTGAAATAGTTGATAAGCTGAACTTTTAATTCTCAGTGAGTCCTTTTGAAGACATAGAATCATAAGGCAAACTCTATTAAGGATTTTGTTCATACAACTCAGCCAGTTGAACAGTGATTGAATATCATTGAACATCGGTGAACAATGATATTTTTTTAGTTTTCTCTTTCCTTTAACTTTTAAGAAGTTTACCTTGGAATATGTGTTGAATAACCCCATGATAATGATGAGAAAAGAAAAAAAATGTTTCTTGTTCTGAGTAATAAGTTTTACCTGTAAAGAAAGAAAACTTTTGTTATAAATTCTCTTAATGCAGACACCAATTAATAACATAAGAAAAAGCTGTTTACAAAAATATGTTAATATTGTATTATACCAGGAATGCAAGATGTGCTTTTTTCTCATTATAATTATATTGATAATTTTTTTCATCTTTGTGATACTTTCCTCAGGTCATGAAGTTATTGACTTGCAGAGGAATAGAATAGTTATAAATGAAATTCAACTATATTGGTCAAAGTTCCTTTAATGGACTTACCAAATTTGATCTACATTCCCTTCCCTGTGAAAATATGACATGTGAAAGGAGAAATGACAAGAGATGGATGAGTTTCTTTTAAAAAAATTATATATATATATATATATATATATATATATATGCACACATACATACACACATATATAAACATACATGTATAAATAAATCCAAGTTTTCTAATTAAAAAGAATGTTCTTGAGAACTGAGTTTTAACATTATTTATTCTTCGTTTGATGTAAAGTCTTCATTCAGCTAAGTTTGAAATTGAAAAATAGAAGATTACATAATATGAAAAAAATTAACAAGAAAAATGTGAAAAAATAAAAACACAATAAATAGTTTATCTAAGAGACAGAACTAATCCATACAAACTCAGTGTCATAAAATTGAAGCCATCCATGGAAATATTGCAAGAACTTCCTACAGGGCATTACATTTTGGAAGTATGCGATGAAAGAGAATCAGAATGGTGGCACAGAGGATCAGGACGCCAGGGAACTGCCTTCAGGTCTTTGTTCTTACACTTGAAATTGTGACTAGAGGTTAAGTCACTTACCTGTCCTATAGGGGGCAGCACTGTACAATCTTTAATGCTAGCGCAGCTACTTACGTTATTGAATTTCAGCAAGGCAAACAAACAAACAAAAAACCATAGGCTTTATACAATTACCTGAATGTACCATTCAAGTGTGGGGAAAAAATATATTTTCAGATCTTTTATATATTCTATCACGTGAAATTCAAGCAATGGGATGTTTGCTTTTTGGTGAGTGGAATTGATTCAAAATCTGTTTTACAACAAACAAGCAAACAGAAACTCCTTTGGATGAATGATGATTCTCATTAAGTAAAGCCACAGAATGCAGAGGAAGCTGCTTTTTTATTATGTAGGTGTTTATATTCTGCTTACATTTGTAAAAGTCTTTAATGTCATGAGGATGATGAAGTCAGTAGAAAGGAGAATATCCTTGCATGCCACAGAGGAACCATAACATAAAAACTGAATTAAACCAATTAGCTACTTTTAATACTACGTATATTTTAATTACCTAATTTGAAATACCTTTATTAACTTTATTACCCAACTATTTTCACGAAAAAGCCAAGTAAAAATGACAGACAGTGGAAAGTAGATCAAGGAACATTATTTCTTACCAAGAAATTCATTTAAAAATATACTTTCCTTTCCTGGAAGTTTAGAGAAATATTTTAGCCCACTGCTCTTCTTTTCTTAACACAAAAGGACTGAATAAGCAACAAATTTTGAAAGGAGTGGATTATTTATGTATTTTGGACTGCGTTCACAAATATAATCATATAGTTAGGTAGGCTGAATTTCAGCTCTCCTAGGGAAAGAAGGAAAAACTAGGTGCTGTGCCTTGGGGCTTTCTGGAGCAATTACCCCAGCTGGGAAGCAGAACAAGGGCAGCCCAGCTTTAGTGCTGCCCCACCTTACCCCATCCAGAGCAATGAACCGCCACACCTGTGGGAAGAAGGCTACCCTCTCCAGGCCAGCCAGCCTAGGTACAATAAGATTTGGAAAGTGACATAAAGCTAATTATCCTTTTGGTAACTGTCCATCCAAATGGTTTCTTGGTAATAGCTGAACTAAGAGAAGGTCTTCACTGAGACAGTATAGAACAGAACCTTGGATCATTATCAGAGCCCTTTTGCTGGGAAAAGGGACCCCTTTAGTGTCTGTGCCAAGTGTATCTGGCTCTGTAAACCTGTCTTTCTTCTCCTAAATAAACTTTCACACTTGGCTTGCTGTTGTAGACCTGGTCATTCTTCAGCCAGGAGCACACTGAGAACTGATAAAGCAGATAACCACATGAACACCAACATTATAAAATTTAAGAAAATGTAGATCACTTTTATTTATGACCATATATACACAGTTGAAATGTTGGAGTTGATTGTTTTCTTATTGTTGAGTTTAAAGATTATCTCTTTAAAAGCTGGGAAATTAAAATCACATACAAGGTGTCCATAAAGTTCATGTGCAATTTAAAATGGTAACTATTTACATAGTTACTATTATATTGGAGGGATTTTTTTAAACAGATCAATATTAATGTATTATCCTTTTATATGTCTGTATATATCTAGCAGCCTATTTATGAAATACTGTACATGGAACAAACATAGGAAAGTATACTGATTTCCACATTGGATGTTGAGTAATGTATATACTTAATAATGTATAATTGAGCCAAATAAATTAAACAAAGGCTATATTTTCTATGTCTCAAGAGAGATATGATGAAAAAAAAACTTGTATAATATAAATGTGCTGGAAGTCTTGGGTAATAATTGTTTTGAACAAGCAGACCTCACCTAATTTAGGTAGGGTTCATGATTATAATCAGGTTTAGCAAATTTACTCACGGAACGACATATCAGATTTTTAGGGAAGAATTTGATTAGGAGGTAGAGAATCCATGTTTTCTGCAACAAGATGAATGGAAGTAACCATACCTGTAGCCTCCATACCAGGTAACCTGTCCAGACCAGAGAAGTTACCGCATCTGTAGCCATAGCAATATCCCAGGTCACCACAGCAATTACCACAGTAATTCATAGGGTCATGAGTTGTTTCCTGAGTATGACTCTCAATACCTGTGCATAAGTTTTATCTCCTAAGCTATGACTGTGGTAAATCTTTCAGATTTATGAAATTTTCATTCCTCAGAACAAACTGCACAAGACAAAGATTATTGGCTCTTTTCCTTGTTCCCTGTGCATAGAGCTACCTTCCATCTCAGTGAAGCTTGTAAATTATTTGAATTTCTCTGATTATATTGTCTATAATGAGAAATATTTGCAACTCCAAAGACTCTTCTTACAACACAACTTGCATAAACTCGACCTCCTTTGGCTTCAGAGCATCTGCAGTTCTGTCAAGAAGCTGTGCGACCACACCATCTAGGGGGACTTCTCTGCAGTGTGACCACACCATCGAGGGAGGACTTCTTTGCGGCATGAATTTTTCCATGTTCATGACTACCCCTGATCACTTGAGGCAAATAGGGCCATAAAGTTGCTCTTAAATCCATGCTTCATTCAAATTTGTAGTCACTTAAATGTCAACTATTTAGAAATGTTGAGTTATAAACAAATTTTACTTGACATCTGTGCAGTCTGAGGTTGGCATGAAAATAACCTTGTTGAGAGTGTCCCTCAGGTTCTGTATAGCTTAGACTTTTTCTTAATGTTTTCACAAAGATAACATTTAAAATATAGTTACCTCCCTAAACAAGGCATTTCAAGATTTCAGAAAGAGATGGGGGGGAGGACAGGAGGGAGAAAAGGGGGAAGAGAAGTAGGACAAGGAGAGAGAGGACAAACTAATGAGTGTTCCTTCCTGTGTTTGAGCCAACTCAAAACAGATGGAGCTCCAGTCACAGCAGTGTTGATCACCTCCAAAAGGTCAAGGGTACATTCTAGGTATTAGGGCTATCTTTGAACATACAGAGTTATTATATGACATGAAGAAATATCTTAACCTATTATTCTTCTTATGCAGGTATTGGGGAGAGGAACAATAAATGTAGATGGTAATAATAATGATTACTATTGATAAGTCATAGTGATTTTGATGGCCTTCGTATTCATATAATTTTTTTTCCTTTAGACACATTTTAAAAACTCACTACCACCAAAGGATAAGCATATAAGCAAATATTTATTAAGGGTTTACACATAGTACTAATGGGGTGTTTCATTTTCCACAACCTGATATCTGTAGGTCTTATTTTAGAGAACCTGCTATTAACGTGAAGTTTCTCTGGGAAGAGATCACCACACAGCTTCAAGATAATTAGGGTGATTTAAAAAGTCACAAAAAGGCCGGGTGCAGTGGCCCACACCTGTAATCCCAGCACTCTGAGAGGCTGAGGCGGGTGGATCGCTGACCTCATGCTAGGACGGACCCTGTCTCTAAAAACAGTTGGGCATTGTGGCAGGCACCTGTAGTTCCTGCTACTGTGAGGCTGAGGCAAGAGAATTGCTTTAGCCCAAAAGTTTGAGATTTTTGTGAGCTATGACACCATGGCAATCTATCAAGGGCAACAATGTGAGACTGTCTCAAAATAAATTTATAAATAAATAGTCACAAAACATCTCATGCCATTACTTTCTGCTTCAGTCCCGATTTTGGATTACATTGAGCTATATCAAAATTCTTGTTATACAGCTATTGCTATCAACCAGACAACCAAAACATCAATACTGAAACCCACCAAAGGCAGAGCTAATAAAATAAAAAAATAAACTAGCCTGATTTTCCAAAGGCTCTCCTCTTGCCCAGTAAGATAGAAGTCTGATGCTCTGTATGGGTTTCTGTACTCTCATACTGCATGGGAGGCATCAACAAATTCCTCCAAATGAAAAGTTTGCTAAAACTCGCACAAGAACAAATAAAAATCTTAAGGCACTATATATCTCAAGAAAATTAAATTCGTATGTTAAAAAAAAAAAAAAAAACAAGCATACCTCTAACAAAGGAAAGTGTAAGTTTGCCTGGCTTTCATGGGGAATTCTTGTAACTATTTAAGGAAGAAATAACACTAATCTTGCAAACATTCTTTCAGAAAATAAACTCCATCTATAAATTCGGGGCATAATAATATATTAAAAATTAGAAAATAATATGCAAAAATATGAATAATAACAACAAAAATATAAATTAAAAATAGATATGTTAAAAGATGTAGGAGGCGGGCAGCACCTGTGGCTCATTGAGTAAGGCGCTGGCCCCATGTGCTGAAGGTGGTGGGTTCAAACCCAGCCTTGCGGAACTGCAAAACAGAAAAATAGCCGGGCGTTGTGGCGGGCGCCTGTGGTCCCAGCTACTCGGGAGGCAGAGGCAAGAGAATCGCCTAAGCCCAGGCGTTGGAGGTTGCTGTGAGCTGTGTGACGCCACGGCACTCTACCCAGGGCGATAAAGTGAGACTCTGTCTCTACCAAAAAAAAAAAAAAAAGATGTAGGAGGCAAACTCCTTAATAATTATAAATTAATGCTATAAGAAATTAGTAAAGACCATCAAAATGAGGATATGTCATATTTATGTGTTGGCAACAACTGAATATTCCCAAAATTGTATATTAAATAAAATCTTACTACAAATGCATGGATGATGTAGAAATTTACAAAATATTTTAAAGTGTGTGGGTAAGATCCAATGAAATCTTTAAAAAGATAAAATGTGACAACTTGTATTAACTGATTACAAGACTTGTAAAACTAGAACTATCAAGAGAGGGAGGTATTGATTTGAAGATACCCAAATAGATCAATAGTAAAATTAGGAAGTCTAGAATTAGATATTGTTTTCTGCAAAGACTTCAAAGCAAGCAAAAGACTTTATCAAATGGTGCTGAAACAATGAATTATTCAAATGGAACAAGAAAAAAGATTAACTTTAATACTTTATACACACAAGTGAATTTAAAATGTGTTATAGATTTGAGCTTAATGGGTAAAATTCAAAAGCTTCTGGAAATTTTTTTTAGGACACTGAAGGCATTGACGATAAAACATTGTTAAATTGATTTCATCAACCAGAAACCACAGACTGGGAGAACATAAAAGTATGGATATATAAGTCAATACAGACATAAATATAGATATCAGAATGTAAAACCCTCCTACAACTCAAATGTCAAAAGACAAACATCAAATAGACCTGAGAACACTGAAAGTAAGATATTCAAATGTCCAATAATACATAAAAAGCCTTCCATAGCATTAGGTATCAGAATTATCAGAGAAATGATAATTAAAACAGCCAAAATAAAAAATAAAGAAATAAAAAGAAAGTCATGTTTTTCTTACTCAATAAACTATAATTTAGATTAATTAGGATTTATGTAAAATTTCTCATCAGGTTAATTTTAAAGTGTTTCTAACTTAATGCAGTTGTAAATTCAATTTCTGATGTAATGCCTGACTTGTAATTCTGAACTTCTGTTAAATATTCAACAGAATAAATACAAGATTTTGGTACATAGTGTAATTCTTCAATTTATTCTGTTAATATGCTTACTGTAAATCATTTTTTAAAATGTGAAAATAAAAAAAAATGTAGAAGAGAACAAAAAACTAGTTTCCAAAAGCTCTGGGTAATGAGTAGATTACATCATCCTCATCCTGCAAGCAACTCATAAGACAGTCAAAAGAGAATAAATTGCAGCAACTAGGTGATGGTATTTTTAATAGGCTCTTTTGTTTGGCAATTCAAAGGAAAGCTTCACACAGCTCCTTTATGTAAATGTTACTTTAGTGATACAATATAATATGAATGGAATCAAAGGACAAATGTTCAAACAGTAATCAAGACTGTTATTCATAACCAAAATCCAGGAATTTCAGCACCCCAAATTGTGATCATAAATTGAATCTCACACCAGTATAAGTCTTGATTATGACTCAAAAAGTCATATAAATCATATTTACTGCATAAGAAGTACTTTCAGTGATGATTGATAAGGCTTCTTGGAACTGGAAATCTGGATTCTGACTCACAAATACAGAACAGGGACAAAGAATAGCAACTTGGAACAGCCAGCTATGTCTCTCCCTCAAACTTAATCTATTATTATTTGTTTTTTGTTGATTTAATAATAAGAATAAAGAATATCCTCAGGAAGAAAAACAGTTGCCTATGTTTCACATATCAGAAAAGAGGGGACACTTATTAAGATAGATGAATGAAGTTAAGACCATATTGCAAAGTCATATTGAACACATTTATTGGAAAATGAGTATAGAGATATTTCCCAACATAAAACACTCCACAGAAATTTCAGATGAAAAATTAGTTTTTGAGAATGAAAGGAGAAATAACTGTTGTGGTAAAATATCCAATATTTATAGAATAATTTCAAATTGCTATTGAAAAGCTGCACATACAAAGACAGCTCTTAAAGCTTATGCCAACAAGCTTGTAAAGTCTATAATTCATCTTCCTTGCCTGCTTTGAGCACGAAATATATTTGTCTGGATGAAACATTTGAAGAGTTGGGTTTTGCTATTGTATCATTTTCCCAAGTATCATAGGTCCCAAACCTTAGTAAAACCCAGAGGTCCAGGATATTCCATAGCAACTAGGGTGGCAGAATTAAATCCATACTCACCATAACCAGAGTCACACCTACACAGCAACAGCACTGGCCACTAATGTCAGTGAAGTCAGAGCCCAGGCCTCCCAGGCAGGTGCCAGAATGGCTCACAGTGTAGAGCTGAAGTTTGATGTTGAAAGATACTGAAACATCTTCAGTGATAGAGTGTCACGTCTTAGGCACTCTTTATAGACCTGTATACCTACAAGCATGGGAAAATCTCAGTAATTTGTTTTCTTCTTATGTAACGAAGGGGCCTCACATCTATTAGTAGCAGGTTTATTTTAGGGAATCAATCAATGACTTCCCAACGATTGCTCTTACACTTTAATTCTGTTTACAACATACTCATCTCGAGTATAGGCTTTGTATTTTTCATGTCTTCAGAGGCTTCATGATATCAAGCTTTTAATTTTTGGAGGTGGGGGATATGGTATCTTGAACATTTCAAAAAGTTGATGGCTTTACCAGAACAAGCTTCTGGTAATCCTGGATTTATGCATTTGGGACATTTTGTACTTACTGCATGAATGATATTATTAAATATTTCATTTTTAGAAAAAAATAATTCTTCGGCTCCATTTTTCTCTTTTGAAAAATATTTATGGAGTAAAACTAAATGTCCTGTATGTTAAATATCAAGAGATACTCATTATTGATTACAAGTCAGGTTGGAATATGGAGGGAAGCGTAGAATCAAAACGTCTCATGCATGATACAACAGTGGCAATTGTTTTCCAATATTGGATGCAGTAATGAATTGTTCACAAGACACAACAAAACTCATAGGGAAAAGGCTATCACTTTAGCCAACCTATCATGCCACAATAAAAATTGGTTTTCAATCAGAATATGAGAAGCTCTGATAATTTCATCTTTGTCTTAGCAATTTCTCAGGTCATTTCAATACTATAGAGTTACATGTACTGTCATAAATTTTAAAGACTCCTTTTTCCTTGATTTTATTTAAAATGATTATTAATTAGTGAAAACAACCATACAAAGCCAAAGATATTTTAAGTAAATTAGTCTGAAAGGAATCAAACTTTAATCCAAAGAAAGCATCTCCAAAGTGATGAATCTGAACAACCACAGCAAGAGTCAACGCAATTAACCTTTCCTTCGAAGAAAAGAAGAAACCTAAATCTGTTCTGGAAAATTTGGAAAGATAACATATTTCCTAGTCCCATAAGGTATGTTTGTTTCATACGATGTACTTGAATAATCCAAGTCTACCAAGCAGGAATCTGTGACAATCCAAATTCATCCACCAGGACTCCATCCTCAGTATTTATGTCAGGGGAACACCTCCTAGAATTGCAGCAGCAGATGCTGCTTCACCAAATAGGAAGTATCTTTATCAGCCAGAAGCTCATCACTCAGTGCATCCAACTCTGCTTTATCTAATTCTGGGGTGTGGTACCTGTGACTCAGTGCCCCTTGAATTTTATTTGCATCTTCCACCATATCCTCTAGCTGGTCTTATAAATCCTCAATCTGTCCTATTTTCACTTGTTTGTATGCCTTGTTTATTTCTTTACTCCAGGTTTCATAGCATCAGCTGTGGTCTTGGTGTCCTTCAATGACTGGATAGTGTAGTTGGTGTTAAAGACTATTGGGTGGCATTGTCCTGCTGCTGCTCAGACACTTGCTTTTACTTTAAAAGCTTCAAGGGTTTCTGCTTGACCATATTCCTTGCAGAACGCTCCCTCATTTGCTTTATCTTATCCTTATAATAGTTGTAGTCTTTCATCAAACTCAACATTCTCTATCTTCTTTCCTAATTTTTTTTTTTTTTGAGACAGGGTCTCACTTTGTCACCCTTGGTAGAGTGCTGTGGTGTCATACCTCACAGCAACCTAAACTCATGGGATCATGTGATCCTCTTGCTTCAGCCTCCCAAATAGCTGGGAGTACAAGCACCTGTCACAGAGCCCAGCTATTTTTAGAGATGGGGTCTTGCTCTTTCTCAGGCTGGTCTCAAACTGCTGAGCTCAGATGATCCACATGCCTTGGCCTCCCAGAGTGCTAGGATTACAGGCATGAACCACCACAGCCAGGCTTCCTTTCCTACTTTTTAACCTTCTAACTTACAAAGGAAAAAATTTCCCTTTAAAATATTTTCTTAAATTTGTTAAGAATGCACCAAAGATGGAATTAATTTAGTGCCACAATTTTTCCATTTACACTTATTTAATAATGGAAAAAAAAGTCATCTGAAACCTAATGAACATGTATTAGAGAGAGTCAGATCACCCTTACTTCTATTCCAAACACATTAAATATCTACCATTGTTAATCTGTAGCTCTTTAAAAAAAATTAGGTACTGCTAAATAAGCAAAGTTCAAATATATCTTGGAGAATCTTGCCTCAGTTACTAGAAAGGGTCATGGTTAAGGAAGTAACTCATGGGAAAATTTATTTTGCCTACAGGATATAGATTTTTTTTTTGATTTTTAGTCAGCAGGGATAGGAGAGAATTTGTAATTTCACAAAAGGCTTCATTGAAATATCACTGCAGAAATGAAAGCAATGACTACATGTTAGTAATTTAATGGTTCTCAGGTAAATCTCAGTTTCAACTATAGAATTTGTGAACTTGCTGTTCATTCTGTTGCCACTGCAGCTTTTACCCCTCCTAGTTCTTAGGAACTTTCCCACCAGATATTTTATAGAATCCAAGAATAATATATTAGAAACCCCTTTGGAGTATAGGGTCTAAAAGTTGAGCTCTGTTTGTAGCATCTGGAAATAAAAAGAAATTTTTCAGGAGACATCAAAATCCCATCTTCTGAAGCCAGAGTAAGAACCAAAACCTTGCAGACTTCCACAACCATAGCCACAACCAGAGTCTAGGCCATTCTTGTCAAAACTTAGGCTTCCGACGTAGCACATAGTGTCAAGACATGTGAGTTTGGTTGAAAATTTTCTAATTGCCTCTGCATAGGAGCTGGCACCTGCAGCGAGGCTTTTAAACTCCCTCATTGGTGGAGGTAGCAAACCCTGCTGATTTACTTTAAGTTTACTCAAAACCAAGACTGTTCCACCATAGAAATCCAATTAAACTATTGTTTTCTTAATTAGAAGAGATCTAATTAAGAAACCTTACATTTTTAATTTGATTTTACAACTGAACTTGCTTTTTACAAAACCTGTTATTCCCATAATGAGAAGTGGTGAGAAATCCCCTCCCCCAACTGACCTAAAGTTTCTGAATTGGGCTCCAGCAACGTCTGTGTTGTTTTTTTCTTTTTATTATTATCTTTATCATTAAATCATAGCTGTGTACAATAGTGCAATCAAGGGGTACAATGTGCTGGTTTCATATACAATCTTAACTATTTTCATCAAACTGATTAACATAGCCTTCCTGGCAATTTCTCCATTATT
>CAUYRH010157685.1:0-21205 GCA_963574655.1 Perodicticus potto | reverse complement strand
CCATCTTGCTCCACCCCCCCCAAGAGCTTCAGCTTTGCATTTTAGCATAGGTCAGTAGTAACCGAAATATTTTAATTACTGTTTCATTAATGGGTAATTCAAAACACAATTTGACCCTAAACTCTTGTAACAAATCAGCATATATTCAAGCTGATTTATAAAATACAGATTCAGATTCACAGTTATTGGCCTATAGCTAACCCACAGCTACAGGTCATTGTACTGAATTAAAACTTGGCCTCATACTCTGCTAAGATATGATAATGACAGATTTAAAGGAATATTTATTCATGTGAATACATCTCAACAACTTCTTATAAATTTGTTTCCTAAATGAGCCTACAATTATCCTTTATTGAAATGCTTGTGGATTTTCTTTTTAAAATATCCCAATCAAAATGTGTAGCCCAGATTTCTTGCATGAACCCCTTTAAATCACTTTACTTTACCAGCTGAGGAGTCTGTTTTGTTTTTCTAGGTAAAACAATGCATCATTCTTCATCAAGTTACTCTTGTAGAGAACAAAAAAATGTGTGGAGAAACGTCTTTAGTCAAAAGTGTTTTTTAAAAGACCATAAACTCTGAAGGCATTTTTTACTTTCCCAACAATACCAAACTATGTTCACGGATTTTCCAGTTTAAAATCTTGTAGGCAGAAAAAAATCATCAACAACAACAATAACAAAAAATAACTACTCTCCCCCTACAACAAATTGCATATAGCTATTTACTTGAGATCGTGTTCAACTTGCTAGAAATAAAATATAACCAACATAATTAACCACAATTATCTGCATATCTGGCTGCCCATGTCTATAATTGGAGCTTAGGATAGTACTTATCTCGGACATATTGGAGAGGCTGAGCATCACAATTTTTAAACAACTTGGATTACAATGTGAGACAGGCATTGATCCTCTTAGGATAATATGCCATATGGTAGGTGAACAGTTAGTCTCTTACTTAACTTATACAATACCCCATAAAGCATAATACACCCGAAATGCGAAACTTTGATTCCAAAAGACAGTTCATTCAGGATGTGAGACTACAGATTGCAGGAATTAATCTCAATGATAAAAAGGTGAAAATCAAACAGGAAACACATTGTTACTGTTTTTCTTTGATATTTTCATGTTTAGAACAACACAAAGTGTCGTGAAATAATCACTCACTGACTATAATTGGGCAACCCTAATGAGACACTTGGGAGTGATGGACATAGGGATGCGTTTTAAATAAATAAGAAAAGCCATTTGGATACCTCTCTTGGAATAAGGTTTTATTTTTTAAAAGAATATATGGAGTCAAACCTATGTTGTGGAACAAGAGAAAAAAGTTACAGAATCTAAATTCTCTTAACAGATTCCCATGGTTGAAATAAATGTTTATTTCTGCTCTGTGAACAAGGACATGTCACAGTTTTCTATGCTGTATCTGGGGAAAGTGACATCCCTTCTCACTTCTGTTAGATGTTACAACTTCACTCCAGAGGAACAGATAAATATGCCATTTATGGATTTCTTGACAGAATGAACACTAAAAGTACTAATAAGGAAGTTTGAGCCAGCTTTCTATGATGCTTAGCTGTTTCCCCCATTGCAACTTACTAAGTCATGACTTCTTTAGGTTGGATATCGGTAGCCCCTCGAAGAACATGCAATAATTTCAATTTGGTTTTTGGACAAACATGTTAGGTAGTGCTCCATCAACTACTTTAGTTATAAGGAAAGAAACTACCTGTTCTCCTAGTGGAAATGGTTGATGGTTAGGGGTACTAATAGATCTCATGCTTCTTTGTTAAACATGTCAGTTACATTTTTTGTTTTTTTGTAGTTTTTGGCCAGGGCTGGGTTTGAACCCACCACCTCTGCATATGGGGCCGGTGCTCTACTCTTTTGAGCCACAGTCGCTGGCCTCAGTTACGTTTTCTTTTACAAGATATCTCTACAATTATCTCAAGGGCAACCTTTCTGCTATGCTACAAATATGGAGTGTGATGTTGTGCAGAAAATGAGCATGAAAGTATGTCTGTGTTAAATGGATTGCATTGGCAGTTCAAAAGTTGTATGGAATTAAAACATATGAGTTCAAGTCCAGTTATGCTACTTCAAGCAAGATAGTATGGGATCATTTTTCTCATCTGCATAAAAAAGGATAATTATAAATATTTAAATAGGTTGTTATAATGGTCAAATGCGTAACATGTGAGAAAGTGCCTTGTTAACTCTAAAGAGCTATAGAAATACACATAGTTATTATTCAGGATATGAATTTAGCTATATAGTGTCCAGTTTAAATTAAATATTGAACCAATTTTATAAAATCCTTTGCATTTTTACAAGTTTTTTTTTGTCATAAGCTGTTTTTATTTATGTAAAAGAAATCTCAAAAGCACAAAGATTTAATTATTTAATAAAAGCATCACTCAATTTTTATGATTTCACTAAGGAAGGAATCAATGCATTATATGAATTCATTTTTGCCACCAATTTTGTATGAACAAAACAATACTATGATATTTAACAGGGTTATTTGTGATTGTAAAGGGATCAAATATTAGATGAGCTGTTTTCAAAACTGAATTTTTTTCTAAAATAGTAATAGTATGTTATTGACCCATAGAAACAAACAAGCATGAATACAAAAGTATAATCTCTTGAAGCATTATCTATTACAGAGAATTAACTTTTTCAACACCTACAAACTATTTGCACAGTAAGAACAAAATCAATGGCTATTCCAAGCCACATATTAGGGCATTTTTAAAACTGGCCACAATCACTTATTGCACTTCTTTCCTATGTTTCAGTAAATGTGAAATTGGCCATCTGGGAGGTTTTTTTTTTTGTTTTTTTTTCTCTTCAAACTACACAAGAAATAGTGGGCATCTCTTATTCTACTCAATGGAGGTATTAACTTTTAGAGCTACCTATCTTGAAGAACAGTACTTGAACTGAACTTTTCAATTAGCCTGGGCTTAACTTTTGGTCTCAATTTAGGACTGAAGGAGTGCAGTCAGGCAGAAAGCCAATTTAGGTCTTACAGGAATTTTGTCCTGGGGACTACTAGACTTGTACCCAGAGCCAAAGTTCTGTTTTCCATTGTTTTAAAAAACACAATATAAAGAAAATAAACAAAATGATTTGCTAGGATATTTCCCTCAGTATTTTGCTGATATTCCACCCATGCACAAGATTAATTTTTCAAGCCAATTATTATTTGGTGCGAAATATTTCTTCCCATCCTTCCTACATTCCCCACCAGTTTAGGAATCCTTACTACTGTGACCACTTTAGTGTTTCTTCCGATAGATAACACCTAAGTCAACTCCTTCCTACCTTATCAACATTTGCTTATGTAATATTTCCCATTCTCTGCATAAAAAAAGATTAATTTGGCAAGATTACATAGAATATGAACAAAGTAAATTTTTCCCTTTGTTCCCTCTAATTATGTGTACTACAATTGAGTTTCTTTATTCTGTGGTGCCTCTGTGATCCTGTCCGTAAGCTTCCTGTGTAACTGGAATTACAGACACAACCCACCATTTTTGGCACTATTCTGTATTGCTAATTTTAGCTAAGGCATTATATCTGTAATGCTAAGGCATTATGTCTGTAATGCTAATTTTCCATTTTAGAAAGGCAGTGTCAATTTGAACCCATAACCCATAGTAAGAAATTCATTATTCATAATTTTCTAAATTTTGCCAATTAAAGATAAAAATCATATCTCCTATCCTTAATTTACATGTCTTTAGTACTGTTTAAATATTTTTCCTAGACTAGGTATTTGATTATCCTCTTACTTTAATATCTATTCTTATTTAATTTGATTTTTTAGGAAAATACTTTTATTCTTGACTTAGAAGGAAAGCATATAATAATGTGGAATTTTTATCATTTTTTGCAAATATGTTTCCCTCTTTGGATATCTCATTTAACTTGAACAATTTAACTTAACAATTAACAATTAATTGTAAACAGAACATTTAACAATTTCTATTTTTTCATTATTGCTTGTAACTTTATTGGATAGGTGATTTTGGCCAGAGCTAATTTGCATGCAGTCAAGTAAATATTTTGTTTTCTACATTTTTTTTGATTTGTATGTAAAATTTTTTCTCCATCAAGATTATACATTTAATGTATTTTCCTAATAATTGTGTAGTTTTCTTTGTCTATGTTAAACATATTGCTTAAAAGAACTTACCAAAATGGTTGCACATTCTACATTATTTCATAGTAGAAATATCTCAACATAAATGTCTACACATGCATGCATTTATGTTTCAGTATGTGTAGATACACTTTCTTTTCACTAAGAGTGTTATAACTCTAAATTTTATCTCAATTTTTATGTGTTCTTTGAGAATTTTTATTAATTTTATATACATAATAATCCGTATATCATGTCAACACACATTGATTTTATTATGTCCTAAAAATTGATCTGTGATTTGCTTTTTTTTTCACCTATCAATATTTGCTGAGCATTTTTCCATGCCAGTTCATACAGCACTCACTAGGGTTTATTTTTGTTTGTTTTGCTTTCTTTTGTTTTGTTTTGCTTTTAGAGACAGAGTGTCACTCCTTTGCCCCACTTCAAACTCCTGGGCTCCAGTGATCCTCTGGCCTCAGCCTCCCTGAGAAGCTGGCATGTGCCACCATATCCAGCTAGTTATTCTATTTTTGGTAGAAATGAAATCTCGCTCTTGCTCAGGCTGGTCTTGAACTGCTGAGCTCAAGCAATTCCCACGCCTCAGCACTAACTAGTTTTAATGATTGTAGGATCATGTTTTACTTAACAATGGGTATATATTCTGAGAAGTGCATTTTTGAGTGATTTCAACATTGTGAGAACATTTAGAGTGTACTTAGACCTAGATGGTATAGTCTCCTACTCACCTGGGCCATATAGTGCAGCCTATTTCCCCTATACACAGCTATATACCCATACGATATTTTAGCATACTGAATACTGCAGGCAACTATATTGGAATGATAACAAGTTGTGTCTCTAAACATAGAAAAGGTACAGTAAAAATATGATATCAAAGGTAAAAAATGGTACACCTATACAGGTCAGCTTGTATATAATCTTATGCGACCACCACCATATATATTCTGTCCCTAACTTAAACATTATTATGCAGTATGAGATTGTACACAATTTCACACAATAGATTGTCAATATTTATTTATACATTTATCTATTGATTTAAATTCAAATAGTTTCCAATTTTTTATTACTGTATGTTTAGCTGTGTTAGCATTTTATTTTGATAGAATCGATTCCTAGAATGTTTATTTTGAAAAACATTTACAAATATATATCACAAACTACTAATAGTTGCTATTTTGGAGTGGGGTCATGATGGCTTTTTTCTTTGAATATTATACATATTTCATTAATTGCATTCTTTATAGTTTTACCATTTCCAAATGCACTTTCCTGCAACAAATAAAAATATATTTAAAGAATTATGGAGGCTCTCCAGGAAAATACAGTGATTGAAAACATATTTAACAAACCTCTGGTTTTTAATACCCTTTTAAAATGATAGGAAGAAGATAGAAAACACAAGGAAGTAGGACTGCTTTAGAAATCTGATATATCCAAATTGTCTATCAGAAGTGATATAGTGACAAAATTTAGTTGGCGGATCCCTCAAAAGACTTAGAAATGGCTGGCATCTCCTTCTTCAAGGAGGGTATGTATGGTTATGTGTGCGCTTGTGTGTAAGAGAGAGAATAAAAACAGAATTTGTTTAACTTCAACTTCCACTGTAACCAGCCAGACTCTGATCCTCCCCTGCCTGGCTATAGGGGATTAATTCACTCTAATATAACAGTAACAGTGGGGTTTGGGGTGATGTATACCATGAATAACTTACTGTGGCGATACTGTACAGACGCCAGGTGGTTATATGAATATTTGCATAATAAATGTTGCAGATTCCTAATTTCTTTCTCTATGGGTGTCCAGAATTCAATTAAGTAAGCCTAACCCCTCTAGGAAGAAAACTTAGATCTTTCTCTTGGAAATCTGACCAGACCGAGATAAAAGAGACAAAGACACTAATAATGAGGAAACCCAGCGAGTGAATCATGGACCCTTATCCTGAGCCTCAAGGAAAAGTCATTTTCTCAAAAATGTACATTGACCTCGTGATACTCTGAGTAAGGAACCTAGTTGAACTACTTGAACTGCGGACCCCCCAAAGTGTGACCTCATCTAAGTATTGTTTTCAGCTGCAGAGTGGCAATTTGTTATGCAGCTGTAGAAACTTATACAAGAAAAGTCTCAAAATATTAGCCTGCAGACCCCTTTCCTAGAGAAGCGCCTGAAAAATATATACCACCTAAATCAAATTGGTCCAGGCTCAGGCTTTGGCAAGAAAAATGAATTAAGTACAAACAGTGCATAAGATAAGGGATTCCAGACGGAAGGCAATAGAAGGAAATTGCCCAGATAAGTGTGAAGAGACAACAGGTAACTACTGTGACTGGAGCAGGCGAAAAAGCCCCAGGAAGTTCTACTCTGTTACACGTATTTGATAGAATAAATCATGCATTCGAACGTATTGAAAAGAGGTTTAGACAATTGGCACAGTGTTCAGCATTGACTAAGTGAAAAATATGCAGAGAACTACATCACACAAAACAAGGCAATATTAACTTTAGGGGGAAAAAGTTGAAGCAGGAATCTTCTTTAATGATCATAGTAAAAATAGATGGCTCAGCTGTGAGAACTGGCTTCATAGTACTAATACTATAAATATTGAAATTGGTAAAATCAAAATTAAAATTTAATTAGATTAGATATGTGGGGGAAATAGAGGCTACACATTTTGGGGTGGTTTGGGGGCTTGACTAGGGCACAAAAAGACCTACATTTAATTTTCAATAATAGAAATAATATATGATTCCTAAAACTTTAAAAAAAATCAAGAAGCAGCTGAATAGGTTTATTATTTAGTAATATGTAATTAAATTTTAGAAAAATCATTTAAAATTTAAAGCCATAGTGTCATGTTAGGAAAAAATATTAGGGTATGTGGATTACTGCAAGGAACACTGTAGAACTATTTGACTCCAGATATATTGTGTGCAAATGTAACTTTTTTTTGTTTCTTGTTTTTTTCAGTCTCTCTCTGTCACTCTGTGTAGAGTGCAGTGACATCTTAGCTCACAGCAATCTCAGACTCTTGAGCTCAAGCAAACCTCTTGCCCCAGGCTTCTGAGTAACTGGGACTACAGCACCTGCCATGATGCCTGGTTCATTTTTCTATTTTTAGTAGAGATAGGGTCTCATTCTTGCTCAAGCTGATCTCAAACTCCAAAGCCTGACCTCAAGCAATCTACCTGCCTCAGCCTCTCAGAGTGCTGGGATTACAGGCATGAGCCACCGCGCCCAGTGCCAAGTATAACTTTTAAAAATAGTGAAAACGGTAAATAAATTTTACAAACAGAAAGATGCTACTGTTAGGTATAATTGTTATAAAATATTTGAGCAATTAGTGTAGGATTAGTCAGAAAGCAACCTCTTTCTCCTCTAACTAAAATTTCCTGAACCTGATTTCCATTACTATTTCCATTTTTCCAAAATGATACAATTGCTTGTAAGAGCACGTTTTTTGGGGGGGAAGGGTAGATTCTTTCTTTTTTTCTTCAGAAATGTATCTTATATATTTTATTTTTGTGGCTGTTTTATTGAATTTTTCGTTTTTAATTTTAATTTAATTTTTAAATTTCCAAACATTTAGAAGATATAAGTTTTTTTTTGTTAAATGGATGAATTGTAAAGTGCTGAAGTCGGGGCTTCCAGGGTTCTCAGGAGCAGAATAGTGTACATTAACCTGAGTGGTAGATATAAATCTCTCTAAGCCTTCCTCCCTCATACTGTCAATGTGCATTACACCACTTTATGACCATACATATCCCTCGTTTAGCCCCCACTTACAAGTGAGACATGTGGTATTTGTTTTTTCATTTCTCAGACACTTCACTTAAAAGGATGGTTTCCAGTTCTATCCTAGTTGCTGCAAAAGATATCATTGCATCCCGTTTTGTGGCTAAATAATACTCCACGGAGAATGCATACATAAAACATAGATTTTCTTTATGCACTCATCAGCTGAAGGTCATTTAGTTTGATTTCTGAAATTTGCAATTGTGAATTGTGCCACAATAAACATTCTAGTGCCACTATCTTTGTGATAAAACAATTTCTGTTCCTCTGAGTAGAAACCCAATAGTGGGATTGCTGAATCAAATGGTAAGTCTATTTATAGTTGTTTGAGAAATTTCCATACCATCTTCCATAACTGCTATGCTAGTTTACATTCCTGCCAGCAGTTTATAAATGTTCTCTTTGATCACATCTGCACCAGCATCTATTGTTTTTGACTTTTTAGTAATGGCCATTATGATAGGAGGACAGTGGTATTTTATCATGGTTTTAAGCTGCATTTATCTGATAATTAGTAATGTTGAGTATTTTTTCATTTATTTCTTGGCAATTTGTCTACGTTCTTTTGAGAAAATCTGTTCATGCATTTGACTCAGTTTTTTTTTTTTTTTTTTTTTTTTTTTGTAGAGACGGAGTCTCACTTTATCACCCTTGCTAGAATGCCATGGCGTCACACAGCTCACAGCAACCTCCAACTCCTGAGCTTAGGCGATTCTCTTGCCTCAGCCTCCCCAGTAGCTGGGACTATAGGCACCCGCCACAACGCCCGGCTACTTTTTTGTTTTGCAGTTCGGCAGAGGCCGGTCTTAAACTCACCACCTTCAGTATGTGGGGCTGGTGCCCTACTTGCTGAGCCACAGGCACCGCCCTTGACTCAGTTTTTGATTGAGTTATTTGTTTGGTTTTGTTGTTGTTGTTGTTTTATCCTCAGATTTTAGTTCTTTGTCAATTCTGGATATTAGCCCTTTGTTGGATGTAGAGTTTGCAAATATTTTCTCCCATTCTGTAGATTTTCTGCTTACTCTGTTGATTATTTGCTTTGCAGATGCTTTTTAATTTAGTTAAGTCCTTTTTATTTAGTATGATTTCCATTGTATTTTTGCTTTGGGATGTTCGTCATAAATTGTTTACCTATGCCAATATCCAGAAGAGTTTTTTCCTATATTTTCTTATAGAACGTTTATGCCATCAGGTCTTATACTTAAGTCTTTAATCAATCCTGAGTTAATTTTTGTATGTTGGGAGAGACAGGCATCCCCTCTCATTCTGCTGTCCCAGGAATAGTGATCCTGTGACCTTAAGATCCTTAAATGGGGACTTTGACTAAGTCCAAATTTTACATAACAAATCCTTTTACTTTTTTTGTCATTATTATTTTTGCTTGTGTTTTATATTTTTACTAATATTTTATTTTTAGAATGAGTATATTTAAGATACCAAAGAATAAAATAAGTTCCAGTGAAATAATCCTCCCGTTTTGTCGAGCACAATTAGAACATTAGTAAGCCATAAGGGCTATGTTGACAGCAACAAGGCTCATGATTTAGTTCTAACTTACTCCTCTTGATTGGTGTCAGTACCTCACAAGGTTAGCTGGCAAGAGAGTGTAGTGGTCAAGTATTCCAGTCTGTTATCAGCTTTTGACAACAGTAAACCATTTTTCTGTTTGAAGTGGAATTTGTGAATAGTTGAGCAGCTTGACAGTATTTTTTAATTCTGTCTGCTTAATATCCCATCATGATAAAGACGACCAAGAGAACACTCAAAGAAGAAAACAGATTTTTTTTTCATGAGAATTGGGAATTGCAATAATATCCTGCTTGTGCTAAAGATAAGATGATTTGCTTGCTTTTTGATGCTGCAGCACCAACATCAAAAAACTCAGTGCTCATCAGTATTACAACACTCATAAGGACCACAATATTTTAACTTAGAAGAAGAAATATATAAGCTTGTACTGCAGAAATTAAAAGATTAAAAGCAAAAGCAAAGACAATTCTTCCAAGCAGCAATAAGACCTGGAGATCATGCCACGAAAGCAACTTATAAAGTAGCTTATACACTTGTGCAAAAAAGGGAAGCCATTCAGGGAAGCATATTGTGAAAAAATGAATTCTTGAAGTTGTAGGATGCTTAGACCTAACATTTCAAAGTACAAACAACTGCCCTACAAAGAGACCAAAACTGACTGGAAGCAGCATTACCCTTCAACTTCACAGGATAACTTGATGCAATACTTTCAAAGGAAAATACATACTGTTGAATTGCTTTGGATGAATCAACTGATACTACTGATTAGGCACAGGTTTTATACTTTCTTTGGGTCAGCTCAAAACATTTTCTTTGCCAAGAAGAGTTATTTCCTTTTGGCACTCTTACAAATGGAAGACAGGGAATAAATATATTCAACAACTTTGAAGATAAATGCTATGAAGTAGGACTGAATTTGCTAAATTTAGTGAGGGTATGAATAGACAGTGCACAGTCACATGACAGGAAAACATTAAGGATGTATTGCCCAGATAAAGAAAGGTATTTCAGCCTCACCTACCTGACATCACCAAGGCACCTCAAACTACAAGTGTAATTCATTGAGCTCACATTAGATGACATTTTAAAGTCATTGTTTTATGCTAAGAAATATCCTATTGAAATGCAGTATACTACCTACATCTTTATCAACATGTCTGAAAAATGTTGCCTTGCTCTTAATCACTTATTGATGTGAACAACAGCATCTGGTGACTAATATGAAAGCCTTTATGCACACAAACTAGAAAATCTAGAGGAAATGGATAAATATCAAGAGGAAACACACCCTCCCAAGCTTAAATAAGAAATAGAAATAGAAATCCTGAAGAGCCTAAGCATGAGCAATGAGATCGAAAGAATAGTTCTTTCAACAAATAAGAGCTCTGGACCTGAGAGATTCACAGCTGAACACTATCAGATTTACAAAAAAAACCAGGTCCCTATCCTCCCAAAACTATTCTATAGTGCTGAGAAGGAGAGAATCCTCCTTAACTCATTCTACAAAGCCGTTATCATCCTGATGTCGAAGTCAAGAAAGACTGCACCTGCTGAGATGATCATATGATTACATTTTTATCTCTAACCAAACCAAGACACAAGGTCACAAGTGACTGATACCCATCCAGAGGATCAGATGAGTCTGTGGACCTCTGTGCTGCACCATTCAAAAGCTTTCTAACAAAAAGCAGACACAACAAAGTCATTAAAGGTTAGTTAACTTGAAAACTAATAAATAGTTTTTATTTTTTGTAATTGCTAAGTACATATTAGTTATATTTTTACAAAATAATGAATGAATGTGGCCTTATATTATTATACCTACAGTGATGTGGCCTTTCAACACGAAAAATTTCTTCATCGCCAGCCTATCCAATTTCCTCACCACCATTTATTGCACAAGGCATCCTTTCCCCATGGTACGTTTTCTTCTGCTTTGTCAAAAATCAATTGGTCATAGCTATATGGTTTCATTTGTGGATTCTCTATTCTATTACATTGGCTGATGTCTCTACCTTTGCACTAGATTCCTGCTGTGTCACTTAGCTATAGCCTTGTAGTTTAATATGAAGTCATGTAATGTGATGCCTCCATATCTGTTCTTTTTGCTTAATATTGCTTTAGTTATTTGGGCACTATTTTGGTTCTGTATGAAGTTCAGGATTATATTTGCTAGATCTGTGGAAAAGGATGTTCGAATTTGGATGGAACTTGCCTTGAACCTGTAAATCACTTTGGGCAGTGTGGACATTTTAACAGTGTTGATTCTTCCAATCCATGAGCATGGGATTATTTTCCATTTGTTTGTGCCATCTATGATTTCTTTTGTCAGTGTTTTGTAGTTATCCGTGTAGAGATCTTTTGCTTCCTTGGGTAAATATATTCCTAGGTATTTTATTTTCTTTGTAGCTATTGGAAATTATATTATTAATATTGGGCATTTGATTTGACTATCTGCTTGACTTTTATTAGTATATAGAAATGCTACTGATTTGTGTACATCAATTTTGCACCCCGACTTTATTAAATTGTTTTGTTTTGTTTTGTTTTTGTTGAGACAGAATTCTACTCTGTGTCCTGAGCAGAGGGCAATATAACTATAGCTCACTGCAACCTCAGACTAGGGCTGTGGGCATCCTGCTGCCTCAGCCTCTGAAGCTGCTGGGATTACAGACGTTCGCCATGGGGCCTGGCTGGTTTTTTTGCATTTTTTTAATCAGTCAGGGTCTCACTCTCGCTCAGGCAAGCCTCGAACTCCTGAGCTAAAGCAATCCTCCCGCCTCAGTCTCTCACAGTGCTGGGATTACAGGCAGGAGCCACTGCTCTCGGCTGACTTTATTAAATTTAATTCGGTTCTAGGTGTCCTTTGGTGGAGTCTTTATAGTTTTTCTAGACACAAGAGCATATCATCAGCAAACAGGGATAGTTTGACTTCCTCTTTCCTCATTTGGATGCCATTTATTTTGTTCTCTTGCTTGATTGCTCTGGCTAGGACATCCAGTACTCTGTTAGATAGAAGTGGTGACAGTGGGTGTGTTCTGGTTTTAGGGAAATGCTTTTGACTTCTTCCCATTCAGTATGATGTTGGCTGTAGGTTTCTCAAATACTGCTTTCATTACTTTGAGATAGGTTTTTCCTATGCCTAGTTTGTTGACAATTTGGATCACATTTATTGATTTCAGTACATTGAACTGTCCTGTATTCCTAGAATAAAACACACTTCATCATGAATGATCTTCACGATGTGCTGTTGAATTTGGCTTGCTAGTATTTTGTTGTGAATTTTTGCATCTATGCTGATGAAGAATATTGTTCTGTAGTTTTCTTTTTTCTTTGGGTCCTTTCTTCGTTTTGGCATCAGGATGATGATGGCTTTGTAGAATGAGTTAAGGAGGATTCTCTCCTTCTCAGCACTATAGAACAGTTTTGGTAGGAGAGGGACCTGTTCTTCTTTGTAGATCTGATACCGTTCAGTGGTGAATCTTTCAGGTCCAGAGCTCTTATTTGTTAGAAGAATTTATTTCTTAGGCTCTTCAGGATTTCTACTTCCTTCTTATTCAAGCTTGGGAGGGTGTTAGTTTCCAAATATTTATACATTTCCTCTAGATTTTCTAGTTTGTGTGCCTAAAGGCTTTCCTATTAGTTGCCAGATGATATTTTGCATTTCTGTGGTATTAATTATAATGTCTTCTTTTTCATTTCCTATTGATCTCATTTGAGTTCTTTCTGTTCTATTTCTGGTTAAACTAGCTAGTGTCTCTCAATTTTATTTATTTTTTCAAAGAACAGATTTTTCATTTGCTGATCATTTTTATTCCGGGGGTTGTCTCTCATTTAGTTTTGTGCTAAGCTTCGCTCTTGCTTGTCTTCTGCTAGCTTTTGGTTCGGTTTGATCTTCCTTTTCTACTTCCTTAAGGTATGACTTTAGATTGTTAATTATTGCTCTTCCTTTCTGACATATATAGTTAAGGCTATACACTTACCCAGCAGCAATGCTTCTTTTCTATCTCAGAGATTTTGGAAGATTGTGTCATCTTTGTCATTTAATTCAAAACCTCTTATATTTTCATCTTAATTTTCTCATGGTCACAAAGATTGTTCAGTAGCAGATTGTTTGATTTTCCTGTATTTGTGTAGTTTTGAGAGTTTCTTCTTGAAATTAATTTCTGGCTTTGGTCCACTGTAATCTGCGAAGATAAATATATAATTTTGACTTTTCTGAATTTGCTGAGACCTGTTTTGTGGTCTAAAATATGATTTATTTTGGAGAGTGTCCCATGTGCTGAGAAGAATACAAATGCTGCAGTTTTTTCCTCTTTTTTTCTCTTTTCTTTTCTTCTTTTTTTTTTTTGTGTGTGTGTAATGTTCTATAAATATCTGTTAGCTCCCCTTTTTTCTAGAATCCTATTTAAGTTCATTGTTTCTTTGTTGAATTTCTGCCTCCATGATCTGTTCAGTCCGGTCACTAGATTGTTGAAGTTCTACCTATCATGGTCCTCCTCTTCATTTCTATGCTTAGATCTAGTAGAACTTATTATATGAATCTGGAGGCATCTGTGTTACGTACATATATATTTAGGATTAATATATCTTCTTGTTGAATTGTTCCTTTGTCATTAAAAAAATACTCTCTTTGTCTTTTTTTACATTGTTATTTTAAATTCTGTTTCATTTGATATGAGAATAGCTGCTCCTAATCGCTTTTGATTTCCTTTTGCACGATACATTTTTTCTCACTCATTGACCTTTTGAGAATATTGGTCAGTTAAATGGGTTTCTTGGGGACAGTGTATATTTGGGTTGTGTTTTTATTCATTCAGCCTGTTTAGATCTTATAATTGGAGTGTTAAAACCATTTAATTTTCATATTAGTACTGATACATGAGATATGTTTTTGTTCATCATTTTCATCTTTATCTATTTGCCTTGTTCTTTTCCTTTTGCTGCTATTTTATATGATCTGTGAGTTTTAACTTTCAAGTGGTTTTATACTGGTAGTGGCGAATTTCTTTAGAAATGAAGTATTGGGAAAGAATGTATATCTCCTTCCTTTATGAAACTTAGTTTTGTAGGATACACAATTTTGGAGGTGAAATTATTCTGTTTAAGAAGACTAAAAATGAGCCTCAGATTCCTCTGCTTGTAAGACGTCTATTGTTTGTCTTATGGGTTTTGATGGGTTGATTCTTTTCCCTACATTTTTGACTGACTGAGTTGATTAGAAAACTATTTATCTTCAAGCTCTGAAATTCTTTCTTCTGCTTGGTCAATCTGTTGTTAGAAATGTCTGCTATTTTCTAAAATTTCCTAAGTTTCCCTGAGTTCTTTCATGTCTTTTCTTAGGTTATCTATCTCTTTAATTAATTTTTCATTCATATCTTGATTTTTAAAATTTTTTTCATGTTGGTTTTCCACCTTCCCAACAATCTCAGTAATCCTATTTGCCATCCATTTTCTGAATTTCACATCTGCCATTTCAACAATTTCCTGTCATTGGAGTCCATTACTGGAGAACTTTTGTAATACTTGGGGGTGGTGGTGGTTTCTAAATAGCCTATAATTTTAATGCTGCCAGAAATCTTGTTCTGTTTCCTTCTCATCTGAAACTTCTTCTGTTAGCTCAAGATAGATAGCTTTGCAGTACACCTGTTCTCGTCTGTTGAACTCTGTTGCTCAGTGAAGAGAAGGAGTGGTCCATGTGTGGTGAGCTTGAGTCTTATACCAGAAGAATGGCAAAGCAGGAGAGGGGCAAGTACACCAGGAGCCTCTAATACTGCTGCTCTCCTGACTCTTCCTGTTCCTCTTTGTTTGTCATGGGCAGTCCATGGGCTGCAGCAAGAGCCATTGGCTCACCCCAAGTCTATCAGTAGCATTTGTTGGCCCCTGGCAGCTTGTGAGATCCCAGCCCAGGTGTCTCAGCTGCAGCCTTCATCACCCCATGTTGAGTTGAGCACTGCCTCAATCCAGGTCCAACAGCAATGATACCTGTCGCCTTACAGTGGCTTGTATGCTACTGTAACTGATGGCAGTGGGGCAATGGCCTGTGTGTTCACCTGCCCAAGTCCCTGGTGGTGTTGGGCATGTATGGCCCTGGCAGAGAATGTGGAAGAATGCAGGCCTCCCCTCCCAGGTCCAGCAGGGCTGATCTGAGCCCTAAGTAGATGCAGCACACAGGCACTGGGATCTCAAAGTGGCACCAAACACAGTGCCCAAGGCTTATAAGCCCGTGGGAGCTGCTGTGCCTTCTATCCAGAGCAGTGCTGCTGCACGATACCCGTTCAGTTCCCTCTGTCAGTTAGTCGGGCAGCATGTTGCAGTGTACAGGGCTGCCCACGGCTCTAACTGTAATGTTATGAGTGAAGTGTGGAGCCCTGGGATTCTCTTCCCTATCCTGTCTCCACATTAGGATTCTTTCCCCAGGTACCTTGGATTCTGCTTAGCAGGTTTGCCCACCTCCTTCTTCACTCTAGGAACTTCCTTTCACCTCCCCATTGATTACCAATACTCCCCGAAGGTGAACACCTCTCACTACTGTCAGTCTTTTCTGAAAGTCGTTTGTGCAGCTGCATCTTGCCCCCCATTTGGAATCCCTCTGGGAGATGCTGTATCTTGGATATTTTAAAGAGATATTACACTGAAACACACAAATCATTTTCTTAAAATTAACTGTTTCTTTGAAAAGATGTTTTCCAACATCTTGCCTAGACAAGGCAACAAAATTCCAAGAATACTCAATGCAGTAAGTGCATTCAGGTATATAAAACATGTACTCAATGTTCCCATACAAAACTCCCTTTTGAAATAGATATTTTTCCTGCTGGATAACCTGCTAGATGGATGCTAAATATATTCCCTATGGAAGAAATGGAATGGACCGTTAAAGTGAACAAAGTTTATAAAAGAACTTCAAAAGTATGAGCAAAAACTATTCTGGTGTATTTCCAGCTAAGAGAAAGAAAATTTTAAATTCTAATTTTTAACACTGTATTGCAAAAGCATGAACAAATGCTTTGGTTCATAGGGCAATTTATATTTAGATGACACTTGTTTGACTTCTGTGATATGAAATATTTTCAGAATGTTAGTTTACATTTAATTTTTGTTGAGGAGTTTCACAGCAGAAGTAAAGAAAAGAAATTTTATTAAATACACCCTAGGCCATAGAGGAACATAAGTGAAATTTATATTCTTTTACATATTTTCATGGAAACAAATTCACCAGAAAAAAAGCTAATTTTATTCAAAAGTATTACATTTGAAGGCAAAAGTTACCAATCATTGGTAGGTGATCTACAACATAAAATTATATTTGTTTTCATGTAATATTTAAATGAAGATTTTTAACAACTTAGTTACAATTCTGATATAACGTGGGAAGGCTAATTTTTATTAACTAACATACTATTTTGAAATTTTAGATTTACAGATAAGTTGAAAAAATATAAAAAAGTAACATAAACTCTTTTCTTGGCTTCTTCTAATACTAACATCTTAAATAACATTAGTACAATTACCAAAACTGGGACATTAACCTTGGTACAATACCATTACCTAAACAACCGACCTATGTGAGTTTTACCAGTTTCCAGCTCTCTATTCTAAGGTCCCATCTGGAATCTCATTTCCACATGAATGTGAGCCTCCTTGGCCTCCTCCAATCTGTGGCAGTTCCTTGTTTTCTCTTTCATTGCATCACCTTGACACTTTTGAAGAGTATTGGTCTGTGATTTTTGTAGTCTGTCCTTCAATGTGGATTTGTCTGGTATGTTCTCTTGATTAGAAAATGGTATAAATGTGGGCAAGAATACCACTAAAACAACTTTGCACCCTTCTCATGCATCAGGAGATGCATATATGTATTTTTTGACCAGTGATGTTAATCATGATTGCTCGTTTGCTAAAAAGTTATTATTCTTTCTTTGATAATTAACAAATATCTTTGGGAGATAATTTTAGAATATTAAAAATTTTTCTTTATTTCAAACTGCAACACACTAATTTTAGTATTCATCAATAGACCTCATTTGCAGTAATTGTAGTATTACTGAGGTATTTGACTAATTGTGGTTTTTCCATTTTACTTTTTCTTTTTAATTTATTAATTGGAATTATTTCATAAGAAAGACCTCACCCTTCTCTTCATGTATTTATTTATTCAGCACTGCATTGCTATCAATACAGATCTGTGGATATTTGTTATATTACGTGGAATATAATGCATTACTATCACACTTTATTTTATTTTAAGACAGAGTGTCTCACTCTGTTGCCCCAGGCTAAGGTGTCTTCATAGATCACTGCAACCTCAAACTCCTGGGCTCAAGCAATCCTCCTGTCTCAGCCTCCCGAGTAACTGGGACTACAGGTGCCACCACACTAGACCAGTTTTTCTATTTTTTAGTAGATACAGGATCTCACTCTTGCTCAGGCTGCTCTTAAACTCTGGAGCTCAGGCAACATACCGTCTCAGCCTCCCAGAGTGCTGTATTATAGGCGTGAGCCACCACACCCAATTTTTACCCTTTATTTTAATATGAATAATAAAATAATTTTTCCAGTTGTAGCCATTAAGAGCTCTTTTGAGTTAATATCTGAGTTCTTTCAACATGGTTGTGTCCTTTTTGTAAGTGTACTTACATTCTTAGATAAGATCTGTTCAGTTTGCATTTTCCCTGTCTTAGTCTTGCATTAAATCATTTCTCCAAAGACAGTGTACCAGGACTCTCTCAAGAAAATGAAGCAATGGGATATGTGCATATATGTATACTGAGACATTTTGTTTTAAGAAACTGGCTCACACTATTATGGATGCTGGCAGGCCCAAAATCTGCCTGGTAGACTGAAGGAAGACCCTGGGAGAGTGGTGTAGCTCGTGTCTGAAGGCAGCCTGCATGCAGAATTAGCCACTTCTGGGAATCTCAGTCTTTTTCTGTTAAAACCTTCATCCGATTAAATGAGGGCTACTCATGTTATGGAAAGTAATCTGTTTTACTCAAAATTCTAATTTCATCTAGGAAGCACCTTCACAGTACCATCTAGATTGGTGTTTGACTGTGGCTTAGGCTTGATACATGTAATTAACCAGCATGGATTTGGTTTCTTTTAAAGGAGAATACTTAAAAATCAGCACCTGGATGCCAGGTGTTCTCTTTGCTACTGGGCAATCAGAGGCTTTCAATGGACAAGGCTAAAAACCATAGGTATGCATACTAATTTCATGGATACACACAACTCACTCTCTCTCTTCCCCCATCTACCTGAGTTCATATTTAATATTCTGATTCCCATTCAGCATCACAAAGTTTATTTTCACCTTCCTCTTTCCTCCAACATGGATTACAACAAGATAACATGTGTGTAGAGTCATTTGCAAATGACTCATATACTCGTGAGAAATAAATGTACTGACTTTTTAACAGTATGTGTCCATTTAGTCAAATGCACATGTAGTGTCTTGTCAAAATATTATTTTTCAATATGAATCAGGCTAGTTTTTTCCCACTACCTTCAGTGAGGTTATGTTATTCATTTGTAATACATTTAGCTTCTCTTGTTTTTGTTTTTAGTATCTTTTAGGTGGTACGTCCATTTTCAATTCAACGATTTTATGTAATGAACAGTGAATATTTATATTTAAATGTCTATCAATTTGTTTCAAAAATATGTATTCATCCTAAAGTAGTAAATGTGGCTTCCATTATAGATTGTGGATAAGCTCAGTCTCCCATTGGAAATTGGAGGAAAAGTCATTGACCCTCCTCGTCATATAGATTTTGTTCTCTCCTATTCTAGAACTTGCCAATTCTCGAGCTGTTCACCTAGCACCAATAAAACTGTTATTTTGTGATAAAAATTAAGCAAAAATGCTAGCATAATGCTTCAAATTGCCATGATAACTCTCAAGAATTCTCTAAAATGTGTGGTTTGTTAACTGATTTTGCATTAGTTTTTGTATCTAGTAAGAGCTTGCCGTGGAACATTAAAACAATACAAGAGTGTCCGGCAGTGTTTACTTTAATTGAAAAGTGGCACTTGGTCATTTTTTATTTTTATTTACTTTATTTTATTTTATTTTATTAAATCACAAACATATAGATCATGTGTACATTAACGCATTTATGGGGGTACAATGGGTTGATTTCATGTTGAATTAGGAATGCTTACATCACACTGGCTAATATTTGAATGCTTCTCTTTTATTGATCCATAATGTTTACACATATTTATGGGATGCACGTGGTATTTTCTTATGTGCATAGAATGTGTAAAAATCAATTCAAATGATTTAGGATATCCATGACTCTAGCAATTATCATTTCTATGTCTTGGGAACATTTCAAATCCTCTTCTCTAGCTATTTTGAAATAACAAACATTGTCAATGACCATAGTCACCCCTTCTGCTAGTGCATAATAGAACATATTCTATCTATTTAACAGTATGTTTCCTTGATCAAATTTTTAAAAATATGCTCAACTTCAGATATATTGTAAGCAAATGTTTTTCTAAAGAAATTATATTAAATCAGTAAATATTAACATTTTCAAAACCTTGGAACCTTGTAATAAAAACCAAATCTACTGTAAATGTATGATTTCATATAAATAGCAGTCTAGAAAAGGCAAAACTTACAGGAAAAGGAAACAGATCACTGTTTACCAGAAGCAGGATTGATATCAAATGACCACGAAGGAACTTGGGCTGGAATAGAAATGGTCTACATCTTGATGTTGGTAACAGCTACAGGACTGTATAAATTTGTCAAAGGACATCAACGGAACACTTCAAAATCATACATGTTGTTGCATTGCAAATCATATTTCAATTATAAAAACCTGTAATGCAAAAAGTACAAAAGCTTTAAGGTTTAGTAACAGTATGTTGGAATGATTATTCAATGATGTGCCATGGATGATAAAAACAACTACTTTTTAACTTAGGCTTCTTTAGGACATGTACACTATACTCATTTATAGTGATCTCTCCTCCAGCAACAAGTTTTATATGTTTATAATCACTCTTTATAGGGATTGAGATGTGACATTTAGGATATTTCCTAAATATAGGAAAAGACAATGGAATAGTTTTATAAAGATGATGTAAGCTCAGAGTCAGCCAAGCAGCCTTGAAATAAGAGATTAAAACCTGTATAGGAGTAGATTTGTAATTTTTTAAATTTATTTTTTTCTTTTTTTTTTTTCCAGAAAGGTCATCAAGCCACACGCAATAAAGATGGTCCATGAACCCCTGTATCACTCTCTCTCCGGAGAAACCCTAACTGCCCCCTTCTATCATCGCCCGATTCAGCAGGAAGCAGTTAGATCGAGTCTTCGCCCCTTTTCCCTAACAGCAGTTGGGGTTTCTACTTGGAGAGGGAGAATTGATGCAGGACATCTGACACCCTAGCCAGCTCAGCGCAGACCTGCCGCCTCCTCCTTGGTGGTGTTGGTACTGTGGCAGCCAGCTGAAGAGCCAGCGGGCTGGATGACAAGCAAGGAGGGGGACCTCCAAAGCCCACCAGAGGCTCCAATAGCCAAAAAGGCTGGACAACTGCTGAGGAGACACCTGTGCCTTGGTGTCTCCTTCATTTTACACGTAGGACTAAATGTGGAATCCCCATTTCCTATGCCTAGGTCAATTTCTTGTGAATTTCCTAGGCCTCATTTCCATGAATGGACTGTATCCATTCATTGTTACA
>CAUYRH010157683.1:0-23615 GCA_963574655.1 Perodicticus potto | reverse complement strand
CCCTTATATCTTTGTTTAATTTCTGTTTAGAGGATCTGTCCAGCTCTGTAAGCGGAGTGTTAAAGTCCCCTGTTATTATGGTATTATAGGATATCATATTGCTCAGACTGAGTAAGGTCTGTTTCAAGAATCTGGGAGCATTTAAATTGGGTGCATAAATATTTAGAATTGAAACGCCTTCTGGTTCTATTTTTCCCTTGACCAATATAAGTGATCATCTTTGTCTTTTTTGACTTTAGTTGCTTTAAATCCACATGTATTTGAAAATAATATTGCAACTCCTCTTTTCTTCTGAATTCTATTTGCCTTAAAAATTGTCTTCCAACTCTTAATTCGGAGTTTTATTTATTTATTTATTTGCAGTTTTCTGGCCGGGCTCGGTTTGAACCCGCCACCTTGCCACCTCCGGTATCTGGAACCAGCACCTTACTTCTTTGAGCCACAGGCGCTACCCTAACTCAGAGTTTTAATTTGTTTAATTAGGTGTGTTTCCTGCAGACAGCAAATGCATGGCTTGTTTTTATTTTTTTTATTTATTTTTATTTTTATTTATTTATTTATTTTTGAGACAGAGCCTCAAGCTGTCACCCTGGATAGAGTGCCATGGCATCACAGCTCACAGCAACCTCCAACACCTGGGCTCAAGCGAGTCTCTTGCCTCCACCTTCCAAGTAGCTGGGACTATAGGTGCCCGCCACAATGCCCAGCCATTTTTTGGTTGCAGCCGTCATTGTTGTTTGGCGGGCCCGGGCTGGATTCGAACCCGCCAGCTCAGGTGTACATGGCTGGTGCCTTAGCCTGTTGAGCTACAGGCGCCAAGCCTGGCTTGTGTTTTTTAACGCAGTCAGCCAATCTATGCCTCTTCAGTGGGGAATTCAAGCCATTAACATTTATGGAGATAATTGATAAGTGTGGTAGTGTGCTATTCATCTTATTTTGTGAGAGTCCATTGCTTAGTTTTGTCTTTTGCATCAGTGTGGAAGTTAGGTGCTATCCTTTAATTTCTGAGTTCTTAGTTTGCTGTTGGTCCATTGTGCTGGTCAGTGTGTAGAACAGGTTTGAAGTATTTCATGTAGAGCTCGTCTTGTTGTGGCGAATTTCCTCAGTGTTTGTATATGAGTAAATGATTTGATTTCTCTGTCAATTTTAAAGCTTAGCTTAGCAGGATATAGAATTCTGGGCTGGAGATTGTTCTGTTTAAGTAGATTAAAGGTAGGTGACCATTGTCTTCTTGCTTGGAAAGTTTTATTAGAGAAGTCTGCAGTCACCCTGATAGCCCCTGTAGGTCAACTGGCCCTTACTCCGGGCAGCTTGAAGAATCTTTTCTTTTGTCTTAACTTTGGACAGGTTCATCACAATGTGTCTTGGAGAAGCTCAGTTAGAGTTGAGGCAACCTGGGGTCTGACATCTCTCTGATAGGAGTGTGTCAGCATCTTTTGTGATATTTGGGAAATTTTCAATTATAATGTTCTCTAGTATGGCTTCCACTCCTCTGGGGCATTCTTCTTCCCCTTCTGGGATAACTATAACTCGTATGTTTGAACACTTCATAAAGTCCCATAATTCTGTCAGTGAATGTTCTGCTTTCTCTCTCTCTTCATTTCTACCTCTTTAACTCTCTGAGTTATCTCAAGAGCTTTGTCTTCTACCTCCAAAACTCTTTTTTCTGTATGGTCTAATCTGTTGTTGATGCTTTCTATTGCATCTTTAAGTTCCCTAATTGACTGCTTCAGTTCCTTCAGCTCTGCTATATCCTTTCTATATTCTTCATATTGTTCCCCTCTTATTTGATTCTGTTTTTGGATTTCCTTTTGGTTATTTTCCACTTTATCAGCAGGTTCCTTCATTGTTTCCATCATTTCCTTCATTGTTTTCATCATCTGTATTCTAAGTTCCCTTTCTGTCATTTCTAACATTTTTTTTTTTTTCTGTAGAGACAGAGTCTCACTTTATTGCCCTTGGTAGAGTGCCATGGCATCACACAGCTCACAGCAACCTCCAACTCCTGGGCTTAGGTGATTCTCTTGCCTTAGCCTCCCAAGTAGCTAGGACTACAGGCGTCCGCCACAGTGCCTGGCTATTTTTTGTTGCAGTTTGGCCGGGGCCAGGTTTGAACCCGCCACCCTCGGTATATGGGGCCTGCGCCCTACTCACTAAGCCACCAGTGCCGCCCTCTAACATTTCTTTATAGGTGGAATCCTCTGCAGTAGCTACCTCACAGTCCTTTGAGGGGTTTGTTCTGGACTGGTTTTTCATGTTGCCAGGATTTTTCAGCTGGTTCTTCCTCATGAGTGATTTCTTTTCTCTGTTTCCTTGCCCTAATTTTCCTTTCACTTCCTCTTGATCTTTAAGTTGCTGTGTTTCTGGAGTAGGGTTTCAAGGAGTCATTTTGGTACAGGACTAGAAAGATGAGAAGATTGAAGAGCAAGAAGGGAAAAAAGAAAGAAAAAAGAGAATGAGTGAGTGGGTAAAAGGGAATATTCACAAAAAGAAGAGAGGCGCAGAAAGAGGGAGACAGGAGCAATATAGGTGTATAGTAGGGTACTTTGACCCAACCTTGAAAACCCCCAACCTCTTGGGGTGCCAGTTTGTCTGGTTCCCTTGAGGTCAGCAGCTCTTTGCTAGCCTGTTCGGGCACAGTACCCCACCTCCTTCAAGTAGAGAGGAAAGGCAAAAATGCTATAAATCAAACCAAAATAAGCAAACAGAAAACTTTATGGGATAAAATTGGGGGGAAAACCAAATAATAGGGGCAGAAACACTAGCAAAAATGAAGTTTTAATTGTTGAAAAAGACAGCAATGAAAAATTATATTTAAACTAGAAATATGAAGAAAGAAAAGAAGGAGAAAAAAAGAAAAGAAAAATCTATAGGGAAAATTGTTGATATTTAAAAAATAAAACAAAAAAACAAAAAATAAAACCAAAAACAAAGTAGTATATATATCTTGCTGGATATTGTCTGGGCAACAGGTGATCTTCTGGGGTCTGAGATGTTAATCACAGTGCTGATGGGGCTATTTGAGATGGGGACTGGAGGCCTCTGCTGATTTCTCAAACCCTGCAGGGAGGAAAGCCTAACTCTCTCCTCAGTTCACTTAAAAGACACTTTAAACTGTGAACCTTGGCTAAGCAGAAGCTTTCCCACTTGTTGCTCCGATCACTCCTGAAGTGACTATTTACTTACCCAGTGTTCCAAAATCATTCTCACTCTATGCCCGTGAGGGCTAAAACTGTAAAGTGTCTCAGTCCCCACCTTTAGGCTGCTCAGTCACTAGATCACTTGCTCCTGCTGGATCCTTGCTCTGCGACCCTGAGGGCAGAGCTTGCTGGGGCAGTTCTCCCACAATGGCTCCATGTGGCCCACAGATGAACATTATTAGCTCCGTCTGGCTCAGTGGTTCAGTCTGGGGCCCTAGACGACTCTTAAAGTCCTCTGTACTCTTGCCCAAGTTCTCCCAAGGTAGTTCAACTGAGTGTCTAGTCCAAAGAAACCCAAACAGCTCACAGGTAAGGCCTTTCCAGTTTGCAATCTCACTGCTGCTGTACTTACAGCTGCTGGCAGGATTAGACTGAACAAACACATGCAACCACTTGCCAATTCTCCACTGCTTTTGCCTTCCTCATGGGGTCCAGAAGTCTCACGGTGACTCCCTGTGTCCCCAAAGGGATGTTTCTGGGCAGATCCTGCCAGCCAGAGATGCCTGAAGTCTTCTCTCCCCAGAATCACTGTGCTCAGTTGCGAGGAAGCTGTTACTCAGCTGCCATCTTGCTCAAATCCCAATTTTTCTTATTTTTTGTAGAGATAGGGTCTTACTATTGCTCAGACTGGTCTGGAACTCTTGGGATTAAATGATCCTCCTGCCTCAGCCTCCCAGAGTGTTAGAATTACAGGCTTGAGCCACTGTGCCCTTTATATATTTCTCATTCTTATTTTTATTTCATTTTATTTTATTATTATTATTATTTATTTATTTATTTATTTATTTTTGAGACAGAGCCTCAAGCTGTCACCCTGGATAGAGTGCTGTGGCATCACGGCTCACAACAACCTCCAATTCCTGGGCTCAAGCGAGTGTCCTGCCTCCGCCTCCCAAGTAGCTGGGACTATAGGCGCCTGCCACAATGCCCGGCCATTTTTTGATGGCAGCCGTCATCATTGTTTGGTGGGCCTGGGCTGGATTCGAACCCACCAACTGAGGTGTACGTGGCCGGCGCCTTAGCCCATTGAGCCACAGGCGCCGAGCCTTATTATTATTTTTTTAGACAGAGTCTTAGCCTCCTGAGTAGCTGAGACTACATGGTCTTGCCACAGCGCCCAGCTATTTTTAGAGGCGAGGTCTTGCTCTGGCTCAGGCTGGTCTTGAGCCTGTGAGTTCAGGCAATCCACCCATCTAGGCCTCCCAGATTGCTAGGATTACAGGTGTGAGCTGTTGCACCCAGCCTAATGGGAAAGAATTTAGACCTAGTAGTGTACAGATGTTATTCCAATCTTGGATAATCAGATATTTAGTGTTTTATAACACTAGAATGTCTTTCAGCATTGTGCAAGTGTAACATATCTTTAATGATCTTGGCGCAGATATGTCTTGATTGACACACCTGGACAGATTGAGGTATTTACCTGGTCAGCTTCTGGAACAATCATCACTGAGGCCCTGGTGAGTATTCCTAGCACTTGTTACTAAGAGTAGCTAGAGGGCTGAATTGGATCAGCATCTGTTTTATTGCCTTGGACTTTATATGGGAGGGAGTGGTAGAAGCTCTGCTCATCCTTCCTAAAGTGGTTTACCCTTGCTAAGGAAAGTGGGGAATTAGTTTGGGGACAGGTCATAAGCCCTCTTACCAAGACTTTGATTATTTTTTGGCTTTAGGCATCCTCATTTCCAACCGTGGTCATCTATGTAATGGACACATCACGAAGTACCAACCCAGTGACTTTTATGTCCAACATGCTCTATGCCTGCAGGTAATTGGTTATTGATGGGTACAGTATTCCATCAAGGTATTCAGCCTCCTCCTTTTTTCTTCCTCCCCTTGACATTTGAGTCCTGGTTGCTTACCTCTAGACTTGTGCTCATTCAGATTTGCTATTCAGGTGAGTGGCTCTAATTTGAGGGAGTGGCAGAAGAGAAAAGAGGCCCACGTGCTGCTGGCATTCACTCTCAGAATTTTCTGATTTTCCTCCCTTGCTTGTCACAGAAATAGGTGGTATATGAATGTGAACCTTCTGGCAGTTGCTTCCAATTGAATGAACCCCACATGTAAATAGAGTAGAGTCTTCTGGTCTAAATTCTGCTTTTGTGTGTTATGATGGGTAGAGTTAAATTGTTACGTGAAAAGATGATATAAGTAAAAAGATTTATTTGTAATTCTAAAATTCACAGGTTTGGCCCAAATGTGGTGCCATTACCAAAGATAAGTCATGCCTTACTTCACTACGTTAGTGTATTAAGCCTGAGGAATAAGATATACCATTATTTATGTTAAGATAATTTAATTTTATGGGCGGTGCTTGTGGCTCATTGAGTAGGGTGCCGGCCCCATATGCCGAAGTTGGTGGGTTCAAACCCGGCCTTGGCCGAACTGCAAAAACAGAGGAATAGTCGGGCGTTGTGACGGGCGCCTGTGGTCCCAGATGCTCGAGAGGCTGAGGCAGGAGAATCGCCTAAGTCCAGAAGTTGGAGGTTGCTGTGAGCTGTATGATGCCATGGCACTCTACCAAGGGTGACAAAGTGAGACTCTGTCTCTACAAAAGAATAAAAAAAATAAAAAATAAAAGATAATCTAATTTTAGGGGCATACAAATACTGTTACCAACATTTGTACCTTCTACTATGATGAAGGATGTGTCGTCTTTTTGTTTTTTTTTTTTTTTGAGACAGTCTTACTTATGCCACCCTCGGTAGAGTATTATGACATCACAGCTCACAGCAACCTCTGCCTCTTGGGCTTAAGTGATTCTCTTGCCTCAGCCTCCCAAGTAGCTGGGACTACAGGCACCCACCACAACACCTGGCTATTTTTTGTTGTTGTTGCAGTTGTCGTTGTTTAGCAGGCCCGGGCTAGACTTGAACCCACCGGCCTTCTTTTTTTTTTTGAGACAGAGCCTCAAGCTGTCCCCCTGGGTAGAGTGCCATGGCATCATAGCTCACAGCAACCTCCAACTCCTGGGTTCAAGCAATTCTTCTGCCTCCACCTCCTAAGCAACTGGGACCACAGGCGCCGGCCACAACCCCCAGCTATTTCTTGTTGCAGCCCCTTGTTGTTTGGTGGGCCCGGGCTGCATTCCAACCCACCAGCTCAGATCTATGTGGCTGGCGCCTTAGCTGCTTGAGCCACAGGCACCAAGCCCGCCAGCCTTCTTATAATGTGGCCTGCGCCCTATTCTCTGAGCTATGGGCTCCGAGCCAGATGTGTCTTTTTTTTTTTTTTTTTTTTTTTGAGACAGAGTCTCAGGCTGTCGCCCTGGGTAGAGTGCCATGGCATCACAGCTCATAGCAACCTCAAACTCTTGGGCTTAAGCGATTCTCTTGCCTCAGCCTCCCAAGTAGCTGGGACTACAGACACCCGCTATAATATCCAGCCATTTTTTGGTTGTAGTTATCATTGTTTTTGGTAGGCCGGACTGGATTCAAACCTCCCAGCTCCAGTGTATGTGGCTGATGCCTTGCTGCTTGAGCTACAGGCACTGAGTCCAGATGTGTCTTCTTGTTGGACACCAGAAATCTTGATCTAAATAGAAATGGGACTAACAGCATTATTTCATTTTTATATCAGTTGTTTAGAAGATAATTATTTTGTTGGCTTGATTATAGAAATCATTTTATAATGTATACATGAAGATGACCCTTGAATGATGTGGGGGTTGGAGTACCAATCCTGCCATCAAAAAATCTGCCTTATCAGCCAGGTGAGATGGCTCATGCCTGTAATCCTAGCATTCTGGGAGACCGAGGCAGGTGGATTGCCTGAGCTCACAAGTTTAAGACCAGCCTGAGCCAGAGTGAGACCTTGTCTTAAAAAATAGCCAGGCGTTGTGGCAGGTGCCTCTAGTCCCGGCTACTCAGGAGGCTGAGGCAAGAGAATCACTGAAGCCCAAAAGTTTGAGGTTGCTATGAGCCATGATCCATGGCATTCTACCGAGGGTGACAAAGTGAGACTGTCTCAAAAATATAAATAAATAAATAAAGCTGCTCTAAATACTAAATGCTTTTTTTCTCCTTTGAGAAAAAGGTAATTATTTAGTGAAAAACAATAATAACCAGGATCAATATCAAAGCAGTATTACCTTAAGTTAGAGTGAATATGTTTGTGTGTTATTTGCTTTGCTTCTCCCATTTTCTTCTTGGGAGAAGAGAACATGTGATTGCTATGTAAAATGGATAACCGCTTTTTAGATTCTGAACTCATTCTCCTTTCCTTTAGTTAGCCCCAAAACACTGACACAAGGCAAGCAAGAGCTTAAGTGCTTTTACTAATAACATCTCAATTTTTTTTATTTTCAGCATCTTGTACAAAACCAAACTGCCTTTCATTGTGGTCATGAATAAAGTAAGTGGATCCTTTGTGTTGTGATTCAGTATTTTTCATCAGAACCTTGTGGTTGTTGGAAAGTTTGGGTGAGTGAGAAGGATTATCTCAGATGCTAGAGAGCAAATTCAGCCTTTACACAAATAAGATCATAGACAGTTTTGGGAAATGAATTCAAATTGAATGAATTTTTGTTCCTGAGTCTCATCCAAAGTCATTGTAGGTCAGATAGAATAGCCCCTTAACCATGGCGTGCAGGTTATCCCTCAGAATCAAGGCTGTGTGAATAGAGGAGGGACACCCAGTCTATTGGAAGTGGCAGTTAAACACAAAACAGGCCAGACATCGTGGCTCACGCCTGTATTCCTAACGCTCTGAGAGGCAGAGGTGGGTGGATTGCCTGAGCTCACAGTTTCGAGACCAGTCTGAGCCAGAGCGAGACCTTTTTTCTAAAAATAGCTAGGCATTGTGGCTGGCACCTGTAGTTCAGCTGAGGCAAGAGGACCACTTGAGCCCAAGAATTTGAGGTTACTGTGAGCCATGATGCCATGGCACTCTACCAAGGGTGACAAAAGGGTTAGACTCTGTCTCCAAAAATAAAAAGCAAAACTTCCTGATGTTGATTGATGTCTACAATGCAGGGGACTGCTTACTTCAGAGCCTGCCACATGCATCCACTGTGGTCCTGGTTATTTGGTAGTGGATAGTGAAAGGTCTGCTTTGACCAAGAGAAGACATCCTCATTTAATTATATATACTACACAGCAAACTTGGTTCTTGTGGCTTGTTGCAATGAAGGAGGAAATGGGGGAAGCAGAGAAAGACAATATATGCATGCTCTTTGCTGCCACCACTTAATTAAAAGATATATTTTGCCATTGTTTAGTGTCTAACCTTATCTCTGGTTACTGATAGTTGACTTCTCTTTGATACAGACTGACATCATTGATCACAGCTTTGCAGTGGAATGGATGCAAGATTTTGAGGCTTTCCAAGATGCCTTGAATCAAGAGACTACGTACGTCAGTAACCTGACCCGTTCAATGAGCCTGGTGTTAGATGAGTTTTATAGCTCACTCAGGGTAAATTTTTTCTCCTGTTCACTGTGACATCCTCTCCAGATAACCTTTTAACCCCTAAGACTGCTTTTGAACCTAGCTTAGAAAGGAGGTTCATTACCTTCTAAAAAGTAATTGTAGGCTTGGCGCCTGTAGCTCAAGTGGCTAAGGTTTCAGCCACATACTCCCAGAGCTGTCAGGTTCGAATATAGCTCAGGCCTGCCAAACAACAATGACAACAACAACCTAAATATAGCTGGGTGGCCGGCGCCTGTAGTCCCAGCTACTTGGGAGGCTGAGGCAAGAGAATTGTTTAAGCCCAGGAGTTGGAGGTTGCTGTGAGCTGTGATGCCATGGCACTCTACCCAGGGCAACAGCTTGAGGCTTTGTCTCAAAAAAAAAAAAAAAAAAAAAGTACCTTGTAAAGCATTGCTTATTGAAAAGTGTGATGGCTAGGCACTATGGTTTACACCTGTAATCCCAGCACTTTTTTTTTTTTTGCAGTTTTTGGCCAGGGCTGGGTTTGAATTGGCTACCTCCGGCATATGGGGCCAGCGCCCTACTCCTTTGAGCCACAGGCGCCACCCAATCGCAGCACTTTTGAGAAACTAGAGTTGGAGGATTACTTGAGCCCAGAATTCAAGACCAATCTGGGAAATATGGCAATACCCTTGTCTCACAAAAACATTTAAAAATTAACTGAGTGTGTGCCCAAGGTCCTAACTACTGGGGGATGATGTGAGAAGATCACTTTAATAGATGAGTTGTAGACTGCAGCGAACTATGATTGCTTCACTGCACTCCTTTCTGGGTGACATAGCAAGACCCTGTCTCTAAAAAAAATAAAAATAATAAGAAAAAGCTCTGGAGTTTACAAGATGAACAATAGAATTTATGGTCTACTTAGGATACAAGTCTATACACAGAATAGAAACATAAGATATGATATGGTGAGTACCTTAAGAAAGATTGGACGTTGGGCCTGATGATTGTAAAGGGTTAGATCATAATAGGGATTTTGGAGGATGCATTATTAGATAGAGGTAAGCTTTTTTAGAGGGTCAGATTTATGTAAGCTAAAGCAGGTACAAGTTGTAGGAAGTATGTTAATTGCCCAAGCAAATGCAATGAGAGAGCAGAAAGTGGTTAGTTAGGTTTTTTAGGGAGTACATAATAAGTCCTGTACTTTTTTGGTCCTATTAATAATTGTATGTTTCAATTTTTTATTTTCCATAGGCTTATTTCCGTGACTTTTGACTCAGTGTCCTGTTTTGTTCTGTTGTAGCTTAGCTTTTTGCTAGAGACTTCTCAAAGTATCTACACCTTTTTAATGAAGCTTTTATGACATTTGAACAAAATAATGTATACCTTTTAAAGATATACAGTAGTTTCCTTAAAGGCATTTATGATGCTTTTTGGCAGGTCGTGGGTGTCTCCGCAGTTCTGGGTACCGGCTTAGATGAATTCTTTGTGCAAGTCACCAGCGCTGCAGAAGAATATGAAAGGTGAGGATAAAGGGAAATTCTATGGAAGACATTATTAGCAACCCACAATTCAGATAAGATAGCACTTTTTCTAGGCAAAGCATTTAGGTTTTCATCATATGTGTATTATATCTGTCTTGCATACTTATACATGTGCTAGATCTGATCACTCTTAGGAGTAACAAATCCCCATTAACTTTTTTAAAATATAAAGGTGTGGGGTCTGTCCACTTGGATTCCCCCTCCACTGCTGGAGGTCCCATTCCCCTCTTTTGCTTCCCCCTCTTTCACTTTCATGCTTGTCCAACTTTTTCCCTGTCAGTAAACTCTTTTTAATGGGCGGTGCCTGTGGCTCAGTGAGTTGGATGCTGGCCCCATATTCCGGGTGGTGGATTTGACCCCAGCCAAACTTTAAAAACGATAGCCGGGTGCCTGTAGTCCCAGCTACTTGGGAGGCTGAGGCAAGAGAATCACCTAAGTACAAGAGCTGGAGGTTGCTGTGAGCTGTGACACCACAACACTCTACCGAGGGCGATAAAATAAGACTCTGTCTCTAAAAATAAATAAATAAATAAAATTGGCTTCATAGTTTGCAAGACCATAACAACCACATTTTGGTTTTCAGACACATGATTTTGATTTTGATTCATCAGATAAGGGTGTTATCAAAGTCTCAGGATAGGCTGGGCACAGTGGCTCATGCCTGTAACCCTAGCTCTTTGGGAGGCTAAGGCTGGAGGAAGTGATGTGATCCTAAAGTGTGTGGTCAGGAGTTTAAGACCAGCCTGAGCAAGAGCCAGCTCTATGAAAAAATGGAAAAATTCTCCAGGCCTGGTGGTGGGTACCTATAGTCCCAGCTATTGGAGGTGCTAAAGCAAGGGGATTGCTGGAGCCCAGGAGTTGAAGGTTGCAGTGAGCTGTGATGATGCCACTTCCCTGCATCCAAGGTGACAAAGTAAGACCCTGCCTGAAAAAACAAATCAGAAAAAAAAAAAGCCTCAAGATAGACTATTTTCTGTATCCTTTCACTATTGTTGCTTAGGTAAACCATATCATGATATATTGGACTTTGTGAGCTCAGTGGCTTATCTTCTTTTCTTTATTGTAGCCATTTATCTCAAATGAATAGTGAGTTCATCATTCTCCATCTCTCTAGTGTTGTTTTTTTTTTTTTGAGACAGAGCCTCAAGCTGTCACCCTGGATAGAGTGCTGTGGCATCACAGCTCACAGCAACTTCCAATTCCTGGGCTCAAGCGAGTCTCTTGCCTCTGCCTCCCAAGTAGCTGGGACTACAGGCGCCCGCCACAATGCCCGGCCATTTTTTGGTTGCAGCCGTCACTGTTGTTTGGCGGGCCCGGGCTGGATTCGAACCCGCCAGCTCAGGTGTACGTGGCTGGCGCCTTAGCCCGCTGAGCCACAGGCGCCGAGCCTCTAGTGTTAATCTTTCTAGCCCCTCAGTTGAATTTTTCTCTCCTGGTTTCAGGGTGGAGGCAATCACCTTAGGTTTTCACCTTTAGCTTTTAATTTTATGTGGGTAGACTCTCTCAGTGACCATCCAAGATTTATTATATCTAATGTTCAGTGAATTAAGATCTTTCATTATTGTCAGAATCTTAGGACGAAATAAGTGATAGGGGTGGGGAGTGGTCAGGATAGATTATTAAGCAGAGGAATTTAGAAAATGTTTCTCTTTCTAGGGAATATCGTCCTGAATATGAACGTCTGAAGAAATCATTGGTAAGAAAGGAAGCTGTTCATATATTTTAGGGTCATTGGAAAAAAAAGGAGGAGTTAGGAGTCCCAACTACTTTGACTGCTAAGGCAGGAGGTTGGCTTGAACCCAGGAGTTTGAGGTTGCAGTGAGCTATGATGGTGCCCGTACACTCCAGCCTGAGTGACTGATTAAGACCCTATGTCTATTTGAAAAAGAAAACCCAAAACTAAAACAACCTCAATCCTGATGGCATAAATGCTATCACTCCATCTTATTTAATTGGGTATAATTGACTAATAAAATTTTAGTGTATACTTTAAATTCTTATTTAAATTTGTATATGTTCTTTGGATGCAGAAATGCCCCTTATTTATTTTTCTTCTCCTTATATTTGAATTTTTAAAAATGAGATTTTTTTTTTGTTATATATGCTGAGTCCTTTTGTGCCCCTCCTTCGTCCCTACTCCAAGGTCAATTTAAAGGCTAGTGGTAGAATTCTGTTTTCAGAATAGAGAAGTGGTTCACAACTCTTACTCCAAATAATCCCAGTGTCCTGTTCCCATAGGCTACGCTGGGTTCTTCATTACTGAGCTTTCCTGCTATGTCTACGTGAGAGTTCTTTTGACATGCTTTTGTTTCTGAATCTGTTAATTCAGTCTGAGTTTCTGCTGTAATCTGGGTGCACACTACTCAGAGTTTGTGTCCTCATGTCAGCTATCCTTTATCTGCCTCAGAGTTTAAGTAGCTAGTAATTGCATAATTCCTTTTCTCCCCTGAGAAGTATGGCATCTAATTTGGGCTCCTTTTTAAATATGATGACATTCTTCTATTTACAGGCTAGTGCACAGAGCCAACAGCAGAAAGAACAACTGGAACGACTTCGGAAAGATTTGGGCTCTGTAGCTTTGGACACAGGGACTGCCAAAGGTATTGGGGGATCTCTGATGTCAGGAACTAAAAAGAGACTATGTTTATTTCTGCTCAGCAGGGATATGTTTATATATGACAGAAAGAGACAAGGGTAAATAAATTGTGTTTTATCCACACACACCATATATTTAAAAAATAATTTGGAAAGGCAAACAATTGAACGTTGTGTACAGCTGTACTACTTGGGGGAGATCATCATTCAGGAAGTTGTTGCTTTACTTTGGAAAGGTACTTGATGTCTGCTCTGTTAATATATATATATAATTTTTTTTTTTTCTTTTGAGATCTTCTCAAGCTGTTGCCCTGGGTAAAGTGTGGTGGTGTCACAGCTCACAGCAACCTCAAACTCTTGGGCTTAAGCAGTTCTCTTCCTCAGCCTCCCAAGTAGCTGGGACTACAGGCGCCCACCACAACGCCCAACTATTTTGTTGTTGTAGTTGTCATTGTTTGGCAGGCCTGGGCTGGATTCAAACCCACCGGCTCCAGTGTATGTGGCTGTCGCCCTAGTCTCTGAGCTATAGGCACCGAGCCTTCTCTGTTAATATATTTTTTAATATTTTTAAACTATTTACCCCACCCCAAACTTTTTTACAGTTTGACTTTATTTCAGATTTATGGAAAAGTTGCATGAATAACAAGTAATTTCCATAACTCTTCAATCAGATCCATAAAACGTTAACATTTTACCACGTTTATTTTTTTCTATGTGTGACTTTACATATTACATAAATATATCTTTTTCCTGAATCATTTAAGAGTAAGTTATTGATATGATGCTCCTTTACTTTGAGTACTTTAATGTCTATTTCCTAACACTAAGGATATTATTTTATATAACCTCAGGGCAACTGTCAAAAATTAGAACATTGGGTTGGCTCCTGTAGCTCAGTGGCTAGGGCATCAGTCACATACACCAGAGCTGGCGGGTTTGAATCCAGCCCGGGCCTGCCACACAACAATTGACAACTACAACCAAAAAATAGCCGAGCATTGTGGTGGGTACCTGTAGTCCCAGCTGCTTGGGAGGCTGAGGCAAGAGAATCACTTAAGCCTAAGAGTTGAAGGTTGCTATGAGCTGTGACGCCATGGCACTGTACCCAGGGTGACATAGTGAGACTCTGTCTCAAAAAAAAAAAAAAAAAAAAAAAAAAATTAGAACATTAACATCGACACAATACCATTATCTAATTTGGAGACCTTAATTAGATACAGCCATTTGTCCTTTGTGACAGGAGAAAATCCTAGGTGTGTGTTGCATTTAATTCTTCTATGTCTTAGTCCTTAAGCTAGAACAGTTCCTTAGTCTTTGTGTTTCATGACATTGACATTTTTTTTTCAGAGACCACCCTTGGTAGAGTGCTGTAGCATCACAGCTCACAGCAATCTTCAGCTCCTGGGTTTAGGTGATTCTCTTGCCTCAGCCTCCTGAGTAGTTGGGACCATAGGCGCCAGGCTATTTTTTGTTGCAGTTTGGCCTGGAGCCACGTTGGAACCCGCCGCCCTCAGTATATGGGGCCGGCACCCTACCCACTGAGCCAGGCACCGTCTGACATTGACATTTTTTTAAGCATATAAGGACAGTTAGTTTATAGAACATTCTTCAATTTAGATTTGTCTGATGTTTCCTGATGATTCAATTCAGGTGACTGATTCTGGAAGCACTTTACACATACTGTGTTTTTTCAATGCATCACATCAGGAGGTATACGATGTTGATTTGGTGTTAACTTGGATCACTTGTGTGAAGTGGTATCTTCCAGGTTTTGTCATAATAAAGAGTTAATTTTTTCTTTTTTAGGAATTAATATTTTTAAAAATTATTTTTTTCCCAGGCAGCACCTGTGGCTCAGTGGGTAGGGCACTGGCCTCATATACTGAGGGTGGTGGGTTCGAACCTGACCCCAGCCAGCTAAAACAGCAGTGGCAACTGCAACAAAAAATAGCCAGGCATTGTGGCGGGTGCCTGTAGTCCCACCTACTTGGGATGCTGAGGCAAGAGAATCACTTAAACCCAAGAGTTGGAAGTTGCTGTGATCTGTGTCGCCAAAAAAAAAAAAAAAAAAAAATTATTTTTTTCCCTCTGTTTTTTTCTTTTTTGGCTGGGGCCGGGTTTTAACCTGCCACCTCCGGTGTATGGGGCCAGCACCCTACTCGTTGAGCCACAGGCAGTGCCGGTTTTTGTCCCTTTGTAATAAGAATTTTGTGGGGTGAAGCTTTGAGACTGTAACTATCCTTTTAGTTTTCAAATGTTCACCCATTAGTTTTTTTGTTGTTTTTGTTTGTTTGTTTGTTTTGTAACAGAGTCTCAAGCTGTCACCCTGGATAGAGTGCCATGGTATTATAGCTTGCAGAAACCTTCAACTCAGGCTCAACCAATCCTTTTGCCTCAGTTTTTCTATTTTTATTTTACTTATTTTCATTTGTTTATTTTTTTGAGACCGAGTTTCATTATATCACTCTCAGTAGAGTGCCATGGTGTCACAGCTCACAGCAACGTCAAATTTTTGGGCTTAAGTGATTCTCTTCCCTCAGCCTCCTGAGTAGCTGGTATACAGGCACCTGGCACAATGCCAGCTATTTTTTAGTTGCAGTTGTCATTGTTGTTTAGCAGGCCCGGGCCAACTTCGAACCTGCCAGCTAGCCTCCATGTTATGTGGCTGGCACCTAACCACTGAGCTACGGGCACCCAGCCAGTTTTTCTATATTTAGTAGAAATTGGGTCTTGCTTTTGCTCAGGCTGGTTTCAAACCCGTGAGCTCAGGCAATGCACCCACCTCAGGGTCCCAGAGTGCTAGGATTCACCATACCCAGTCTTTTATTTTGACACAGAGTCCTTATTTTGTCACCCTCGGTAGAGTGCTGTGGTGGCATAGCTCACAGCAACCTCAAACTCCTGGGCTCAAGCAATTCTCTTGCCTCTGGCTCCCAAGTATCTGGGACTACAGGCAGCTGCCACAACGCCCTGCTATTTTTAGAGACTGAGTCTCGCTGTTGCTCAGGCTTGTCTCAAACCCATGAGCTCAGGGTACCCACCTTGGCCTCCCAGAGTGCTAGGATTACAGGTGTGAACCACCACATCTGGCTCACCCATTAGTTTTAATATCTATTGATATACTACGGCCATGTGCCATCCATGGCCCTTTATAGTTATGAATTCATGAAATAAAAAACGTTGCTCAGGTACAGTGGCTGATACCTATAATCCTAGCTCTCTGGGAGGCCAGGGTGGGTGGATTGCTTGAGCTCAGGAGTTTGAGACCAGCCTGAGCAAGAGTGAAACTCTATCTCTACTGAAAAATAGAAAAATTAGCCAGGCATTGTGGTGAGTGCCCGTAGGCCCAACTATTGGAGAGGCTGAGGCAAGAGGATCGCTAAGCCCAGGACTTTGAGGCTGCTGTGAGCTCTGATGCCACGAGACTCTAGCCAGGGAGACAGAGGGAGACTCCATCTTCAAAAAAAAAAAAGAAAGAAAAGAAACAGGCTCTGTGCCAGTAGCACAGTGGTTACAGGGTCAGCCACACACACCGAAAGTGCAGGTTCAAATCCAGCCCAAGCCATCTAGACAGCAATGACAGCTGCAACAATAAATAGCCAGGCATTGTGGTGGGTGCCTGTAGTCCTAGTTACTTGGAGGCTGAGGCAAGAGAATTGCTTAAGCCCAAGAGTTTGAGGTTGCTGTGAGGTGTGACGCCAGGGCACTCGAGCAAGGGTGATATAGTGAGAGTCTGTCTCAAAAAAGAAAAAAAAAGAAACAGAAAGTGTTCAATTTATTTAAATCTGCAAAGTGTCTAATGTACTCAATAACCTGTTGAAGACTGTGGGAATTTCAGTAATTATTTGAGGAAAATTGTAAGTATAGTTGCATAATTCATAGTAGGGCTCAGAGTGAAGCATTCACTGTCAGCACATCCTATCATCTTTTTTCAGAGCCACAAACACCTTGAAGTTCGTGCCCCTTTGTTGAAGTTTGTGCCCCTTCATTGCCTTTGTCCACCCTTACTCTCCACCTGAGCTCTTGCAAGCCTCATAGGCTCCGAAGGGAGAGTGGCCATATCCTCCTATGCCTTTAGGGTACTCAATGGTTTTAGGTTCTAATAGAGACTAACCCCTGCAGGCTTCACCTCCTGCCAGTAATTACTTGGTAAGATTTTCTTTCTTTTTTTTTTTTTTAGAGGCAGAGTCTTACTTTGTCGCCCTCAGTAGAGTGCTGTACCGTCACAGCTCACAGCAACCTCCAACTCCTGGGTTTAGGCAATTCTCTTGCCTCAGCCTCCTTAGTAGCTGAGACTACAAGTGCCCACCACAACACCCAGCTATTTTTTGTTGCAGTTTGGCTGGGGCTGGGTTGGAACCTGCCACCCTCGATATATGGGGTCTGCTCCCTACCCACTAAGCAACAGGCGCCACCCAAGATTTTCTGCTTCTTATTGGAACTCAGTCCTTTATTAGTTTTCCTGAGTAGGGAATTTTATTTCTATCAGTGTATCTAATTTTCCATTTTCCCCCCTTCCTCTTTTGGAAGGAGCTTCTCTGCTCTATCATTTCACCTTAGACCCTCTCTGAATTTATATTTCTACCATGAACCTTCCTTAGCAGTCCACACTTTTACTCTGATTCACCAGCATACTGAATCTGCTCAGATGTCTTTAGCTTTCTTAGGAAAAACTGTATCTTCTAAGCTATGAGCTAGTAAAAAAGAACAATGCTACTACTAAAACAAGTTTCAGGCTCAGCGCCGGTTGCTCAGTGGCTAGCGCGTCAGCCACATAATACACCGGAGCTGGCGGGTTCGAACCCAGTCTGGACCTGCCAAACAATGATGACAAATATGAACAAAAAATAGCCGGCATTGTGCGGGCTCCTATAGTCCCAGCTGTTTGGGAGGCTGAGGGAAAAGAATCACTTGAGCCCAAGAGTTGGAGGTTGCTGTGAGCTGTCATGCCACGGCACTCTACCCAGGGCGACATAGTGAGACTCTGTCTCAAAAAAAAAAGAAAACAGAGGCTTTAGCTTACAAAATGGGACTTCTTTGGCTATTGGGCTCATGAAAACACTGGGTGAACCAAATTACTGTAGACATTTTAAGTAGTATTAGCTGTACATTTAGAAGAGGTAAGATACCACATTTATATTTATCATGAACACTTTCATCCTGTCAATTTATAATTGTAGTTGCTTATTGATTCAAAATCATTTTTTTGAGGAGGCTTATGTACTGATAGGTGTTTTCACTGTAGATAGCTTATCTTCTGTACTGGACCCTTCTGATTTGATCCTAACTCGAGGAACCTTGGATGAAGCGGATGCAGAAACAGACAGTGATACTGATGACATTGACCACAGAGGTGAGTGGTGGCAGAGGTGGCTGATGAAAACAAAACAGCCACTGGTTCTCATGTGTTTGTTTAGGATTTTTTTACTGTTGAACATGCAGCCAGTACTATGTGAGAGGGAAGATGGTAGAGGCCAGAGAAGTGTTTCCTATGTTGAGAGAGTTCCTGGCTTTTGTACTGAATTGCTAATATTAAGCTGATTATAGGCCTTCTGTTGGTCTTGTGTCTTATTGTGTTTCCAGATTTGGTTCGGGGAATCCAGGATTTTTGTCTTTATTAGTGTTTTTTTTTAAGAGAAGAATTTTTCACTGTTGCTAAGGCTAGAGCCCCATGGCATCAGCCGAGCTCACAGCAACCTCAAACTCTGGGGCTCAGGCTATCTTCCTGCCTCTGCCTTCTGAGTAGCTGGGACTACAGGTATCTGCCACAATGCCCAGATAATTTTTCTATTTTTCTTTTTAGTAGAAATGGGGTCACTCTTTTTCACGCTGGTCTTGAACTCCTGAGCTCAAGTGGTCCTCCTGCCTCAGCCTGCCAGAGTGCTAGGATTACAAACTAAACTGCCTACTCGGCTTAGAATTTAACTTGAATTAATCCTAGGATTTATGTCTTAGCTATGATCAAGAACAAAACTCCTTTCACTCTTTAGCAGAGTGCTAATGTGTAAATTACCTCATTTAATCAAACTTATGGAAATGTAATTTACAAACAGTAAAGCTTATCCCTTTTTTTGTTTTTTTTTTTTTGAGACAGAGTCTCACTTGGTCACTTCATAGAGTGCCTTGGCATCTTGGCTCATAGCAACCTCAAACTCTTGGGTTCAAGTGATCCTCTTGCCTCAGCCCTCTGAGTAGTTGGGACTATAGGCGTCCGCCACAACGCCTGGCTATTGTTTTTTAGAGATGGGGTCTTGCTCTGGCTCAGGCAGGTCTTGAATGTGTGAGCCCAGGCAATCCACCCGCCTCCACCTCCCAAGTGCTGGGATTACAGGCGTGAGCCACTGTGCCCAGCAAACTTACCCTTTTAAGTATAGAGTTTGATGAATTTTGTCAAATATACGCAGTCTCGTAACCACTATCACAATCTAGATGTAGAACATTTCCACATTTCTATCACCCCCCCAAAAGGTTCCTCATGCTCCCCTCCCTTTTTTTTTTTGAGACAGAGTCTCAGTATGTTGCCCTTGGTAGAGTGTTGTGGCGTCACAGCTCACAGCAACCTCAAACATTGGGCTCAAGAGATTCTCTTGCCTCAGCCTCCCAAGTAGCTGGAACTAACGGCGCCCGCCAAAATGCCTAGCCTTTTTTTGTTGTAGTTCTCATTGTTGTTTAGCAGACCTGGGCTGGGTTTGAATCTGCCAGCCCCAGTGTATGTGGCCAGTGTCCTAACCACTGAGCTACCGGTGCATCAAGCCCCTCAGGCCCCTTTTTATTCATTCCCCTTTCCAAATACTTTGTTCTGGGAAACCAGTAATTTCTATTGTAATTTTACTTTTTCCAGAATGCCATATAAATGGGATCACAGTGTTTAGCCTTTTACATTTGACTTTTTTCCACTCAGTGAAGATGTTGTAATCTACCATGTTGGTGTATTTATCAGTAGTATGTTCTTTTTTATTGCTGAGTGATATTCCTGTATGTTGATGCTTTCATGATTTATTACTCAGCAGATTGACATTTAGGTTGATTTTAGCTAAAGTAAAGCCACTATAAATATATACAAATAGGTCTTTGTGTGTGATACCCCTGGGCACGGTGGCTTACGCCTATAATCTTAGCACTCTGGGATCCTGAGGCAGGTGGATTGCCTGAGCTCAGGAGTTCAGATGTGCCTGAGCAAGAGTGAGTCCCCATCTCTACTAAAATAAAACAATTAACCGGGCATTGCAGCAGGCACCTGTAGTCTCAGCTACTAGGAAGACTAAGGCAAGAGGAATGTCTGAGCCCAAGAGATTGAGGTTACTGTGAGCTATGAATGATGCCAAGGCACCTTACCCAAGGCAACAGAGTGAGACTCTGTCTCAAAAAAAAAGAAATGCTTAGGAGTGGGACCTCTTTTGGGGGACCTCATTAACTACTTTATTACTTTATAAGGGAATTATTATTCTTGCTTATACAGAAATCATACATTTTTGGCAACATAATAAATAAAAGTGTGCTTCTGTGAAACGTTTTCCTTATTGGGAAGAGTAGTTTCTTAGAAATAAAGTACTGTTTCTTGTAGATGGGTGTCAGGAGCTTTAATCTACTTTTCTATTGAGAGAGTTTTAAAAAAATTGCCTTTTTTCTTTGCAGCTACAGAGGAAAGTCATGAAGAGCCAGCATTCCAGAATTTTATGCAAGAATCAATGGCACAGTACTGGAAGAGAAACAACAAATAGGAGACTTTACAACACTTCACTTGTTCTTAGAAGTCCAAAATTTTGGAACACCATATAAAGGAGCTACCATCCTTGCTCTACTTGGCCTACTATAAAGGACCCTTTTCTTCAGAGTAGCAGTTTCACTTATTAGAGTAACCTCATGACTAAGAAGTCAGGGATAGAAGACCCTTGGACATGGCAGGTAGATGCTGATTCTTCCTTGGCTTTTCCCTTGTATCTGCACAAGGAAGGATATACTGACTATTCTTGAAAGCTGATGTCCTTTCAAGCCTGAAACTTCCAAGTTTTACTTGAACTGAAGTATTTTGCTCTGATGGGTAGAAGAGAGAGAACTTAGTTTCCTAGTGACCACTTCAAATCTACTATTAGTCTAGATCTGTAGCCTCTACTTTCCTAGTATCTTGCCCTCGACTCTATACCAGAAATGGCTTGTTTAGCAAGCACAAAGGGAGTGGGGAGGTGTGAACTTGTCCGTAGTGGCAGTGTTGTCTCCTTGGCAACCAGTCAATGTTGGTATGAATCTGCCTCACACTGGTTAGTTCATTATAAGACACTGGGTTTGCTAACGGAAGTAGGCAAAACATATGATTAATGAATAATCTTTTTTCATTGGTGACCTTGATAAAGAGTTTTTATTTTAATGTTGTTGGAAGCCTGCCTATTATTTCAAATTAGAAAATTACATAATCACAAATAGATGAACTTCTATTCAACAGAGAGGCTTAAAGCCAGCTCTGCAGACTTGTCTCAGTAAGAAAATGATGTTGCTAATTTCCCATATACACATACCTAGTAACCAGGTATATAGCCAAGCCTTGTTTGTATTGTATAGTCTGCAAAGCGTCCTTGGTGATTTACTCAAAGGGCATGTGGGTTTGGGTCTGGTGCACATTCCATACATAATAGCCATTATAAGGGTTTGTCCTGCCTCCACGTTCTTTGCAGTATCCTAAAACATAGTACATTTCTCTTAAAGAATTTGATCCCACTGTAGTCTATAACTTAGTGGTTCTCAGAGTATGGTCTCTGGACCAGAAACATCACATCACTGGGAAATTATTAAATGTACCTCTTAAAAACAGGAACTCTGGGGTTAGGGTCCAGCAGTCTGTTTTAGTTAAGTCCTTCGTGTGATCCTGGGGCATACTTGTTTGAGAACCACTGCTCTAACTCAAACAGCTTGTAGTCTAATTCTAGGCCAGGTGAATCTCAGGTATCAATCTTCACATGACTTGCCTTATCAAAGTATCTTAATCTTGACCATCTGGTGCCTATTCTCAAATTTAACATTCTAAAGCAGAAGTATTTTATCATGAAGTATTAATTTCAATATTGTATACATAATGGGAACCACTGGCCTAAAAACTTGAGCCTGTTCTTTAAGAGGAAACCATTGCAAAGCAAAACTCTGAACATACTTCGTTTGTCCCTGTTGTGCCTTTGTACACTTTATCTTCCTTAAAGAATGCTGCAAGCTCCATAAGGGCAAGGACTGAGTCTTAGTCATCTTTCTGTCCTTTGCACAGGACCTAGAAAATAATGGTACTCAATAAGCGTTTGCTAAATGAATGAATTAAATGCCCAGATGGTCACATAAACCAGGGAAAATGAAGCTAAGACTGGAACAGGGAGGGTTAAGAAAAGTGTGCTAAGCCTTCACAATTACAAATTGTGTTAACAGTTAAATTATAACCTCATTTTACTATCATGCTTGTCTTTATTCTCAATGCACTTAAGGCACTCAATAATATAATTAAAGTTGTGCCTTATTTTTGTTTTCTATTAAAGTAGTCTAAATTTTATGAGACTCATATTGTGCATCAGAAAACCAAACTTCAGCAGCTTAGCATGTTAGCAGCATCCATTACCAAGCCATGAAGCACACATTTGCTAATTACTCGATAGCTACAGTGCCACATCATTTACTTAATACTATTGAGACTGGATGCCAAGCAAGGCAGACAAGGGGATGGATGAGTAACAACAGTAATGCTGCTCAGAACATGGAAGGTATGTATTTTTATCCTTAGAGAAAAATACATAGCAGAAGCATTATAAAACTCTAGCAGAGGAATGAATGTCCTCTGATCAAACAGATGCAACAAATTAAATAAGCACCAGCCTACCTTTGGACAGGACTTGTTTGCTTATTACCAAAGGAGAAAATGGAAGAAATAATTGAAAAAAAGTACACAGTGAAAATAAAGTCTCAGTCAACAGAAATAACAAAAAGCAAAAGGGGTGAGAATACATGGAATAAGTCTAGAAAAGAAAGAGAAATCTATGAGATACAGGAGAGGGCTGTCTGAATAAGCAGGAAGGCTATGGTCACCACCAGTCTCTGATTTTAGGAGACTTCATAAGCAGCAAAAGTTTAAAGAAGATGACTGACAGATAAGCTGGGTTGTGTTTAGGTATTTCCTGTTAGATACTAGTACTAGATTCCCAGTGATGTGAACCAAAAACGAATCAAGCTAAATGAAAAAACTGACATTTGATAAATGGCATATATTTACTTGTCTTTTCAAATACAGTTTTGAAGTTCAACACACACCTCAATCTTCACATCTCTGTAACGGAGGTCAAAGAGGTATGATTCTCTATGCAAGAGAAATGGCTGCAGAGAAGCTAAGGAACACGTCTAGTCACAGAAAAGACAATAGTCAGGGGTGGTCCTTTGGTCTTCTGATAATAATGCCAGCATATCTCATCTGTGAACAGTGGCTTGATTGTGAAAAATTATAAAAATTGCCTGAAAAAGTAAAATGGAACCTTGTTTAGTTAAATCCAGTTCCTCTGAAATTAGGAAAGCCCCCTGTATTAGGAATAAGAATTAAATCACTGCTTATGGAAACAAATTCTAATACATCAAGGTTTTCTGTAGTAGTTCTAGATAGGAAATCTCCCTTTTTTCTTTTTACATCTTCCTCATCCTCTTCTTGCAGCGCTGGTTAAAAACAGGGGAGGACCCCATGAGGCTATCAGTGGAGTGGGAACCATAGCTGCTGTCTGACTCATCAGGGCTCTGAGGGATCCCAGCTTCACTCATGCCTGACATGGGCTCCTCGAAGACATCACTGCCCAGCACACCATGCCCAGAAACATTGCCTTCTTCACTCTCTTGAGGCTCCATTTTCACGTGGGCCAGATTCCAAAGAGGAGAAGCGTTTACCTCTGCAC
>CAUYRH010157682.1:0-31385 GCA_963574655.1 Perodicticus potto | reverse complement strand
AAGGAATGTAGGCCTAGACACAGTGAAGAGATACTGCTGCCTTTACTCTTTTGTATGTGTGTGTGTATGTATATATATATATATATATATATATATATATATATATATATGCTCCTTCTTTTTCTTTGTGATATTTCCCTCCATACATCTTCTATTTCTGCCTTTCCTTTTCCTGGCATTTTTCCTTCTCTTCTTTTGCATGCCTTTTCCTTAACTGGCTAAAACATTAACATATCATTCTTTTGTGATGTATCTTATATGTCTGTGTAACATTTAATATCTTCTATATATCTTTGCAGTATTTCTTACAGTTCTTACACACATTTTTGATAAAGTAAGCTCTCTTTGCTATGAATTTAGACATTTTCTTTTCTCTATGAGGAAATGGCCCACATACGAAAGATTCCTCACCTCAGCTTCTATCTAATAAATTCTTCCACACTGCAGTTTACATCATTTTTCTCCTCCCTAATTCTACTATTTATGGAAAGACTAATTTCAGTTTTTATGTAAAAGCATACATACACTTTACTATTAGTTCACTATGCAAATTTCTCTTTAGGTTACTAATTCTAGCTTCTCATTTACCTTTCAGGATGCAGCATAGCATGCTGGTTAAGAGCAGATGCTCCAAATTCAGATAGACTGAAGTTTTATTCCCCTACTGCTTAGTAGTTGTGTGATCTTAGACAAGCTTGACTTCACCTAGCCTCAGTTTCCTTAGCTGAAAAATGAGCATAATATTCATACCCACCTCCTAGGGTTAATACAATATTAAATAATATAAAGTTCTTAGCACTGTACTTGGCATTTAGTGCTCCAAAACTTCTCACCATCTTCATTTTGTAATAATCTACTTTTAACCAAAGCTTTTCCAATAATATGGCTCTCTTTTTTAACCCCTATATGTTCAGGTTCCTCTTCACCCATAGACCCTAGGTGAAGAGAATGTGCTTTATGCATCAAATATTAAACTGCATAGATTCTAAGTATATGCTATCCCTTTCATTAATTTAATAACCCAATCTTAATTTTTCCTTACCTGCCATTGCCAAATTAATTCATATTTTAAGAATGACCTTTTCCTGGAAGCAATGGGAAATATTTCTAAACTTTTCACTATTCTTTTGAGATGAAAAGAAGATTATCATTGTCTCTATCTCATAGATGAATAAATAGAGTCAACAAGAAACTTAATTGACTGAGGAAAAGCAATAGTAAGAAGGATTTAAATACTGCCACGACACTGTATTTATATTATAGATAAGCAAGAACACATTCTTAAGAAACATTCTTGAGTTAATTTAGGTAGCTCCATTAACTACTTGTTCTGATTTTCCTTCTTTTCTGGGAACTAAGTGAAGTCTTAAAGTCTTCTTGAAGAAGTGCTCAGAACCATACTGCTAAGCTTTTATCTCTCAAATACTCAGATGCCAAATGAAGAAAAGGTGGAAGTTTTTGCTTTGTATCTCTGCCTTCATGTATTGCTACCAAGTGGGCTTGATGGGAGAGAAGTGTCCAACAAACTGGCAACTAAGAGGGCCACAAGACTTCAAACATATGGCATTTAATCACTTATTAACTAAACGGGAAAGTTCAAAATAAATCTATAGTAACAAAGTTTTTACAGGGATAAACTGGGCCAGCATGGTGCTTTATGCCTGCAATACAAGCACTGTGGGAGGCCAAGGTAAGAGAATCGCTTGAGACCAGGAGTTTGAGACCAACCTGGGCAACATAGCAAGATACATCTTTAATAAAAAAAGAAAAAATAGAAAAATTAGCTGGGCACGATGGCATGTGCTTGTAGTCGCAGCTACTTGAGAGGCCGAAGCAAGAGAATTGCTTGAGCCCAGGAATTTGAGGTTGCAGTAAGCTATGATGACACCACTGCACCCTAACCCATGTACCAAAATGAGACTCTGTTTCTTTTTTAAAGAAATAAACAAGCCTATCTTATGAAGGTAGGTTCCAATCAAGTCTCTGAAATCAATATTTAATTCTGACAATCAACACTTCTTTTATTCTGTACTTAATTCACTTACGTCAACCTTTCCCAATCTGACTATCATAGCCTATTCAATTCATAAAAATAGTTTCCTCCTCTTCAGAGCATGGACTCACAGCCCATTTGGAGAAGAAGGTAGGAGCTTTTGCAAAGAGAAGCCTTACCTTCGTTCAAATTTCAAGCTTAATCTTTTGAAGCCAGCTCTCCCATAAATATCATAGACGGTATCTAACACCCTTAGCACTTCTCTATTCTTTATATGAATCACCTATACTGTTTCCATACAAGTGATAAGTTGGCCATATTCTGTTAGCTCTGAAAATTAATTTTAAAAACTATAGAATGGTTATCTCTAAGCTACACTCTCCCTAACTCTGGCAAAGTTGATAGCATCATAGTGTTACCATAACTAATGATAGGAACTAAAAAGTACAGAGTTATATTTTGCATTTTAATACTTTTAAAAATTCTTATTTTGAGGGTATTAGGATTGATTTTAAGCTTATTCTAATTTATTTTAAGACCAGGGATCTGTGGGCCCCCATTTATCAGTCAACCTTCCTAGGTTTACCTGAATTTCTTAACTTGCTCATTTGTTAAACATATATTGAACACTATACTAGGGTATAAAAGGTTAAAAAAAGATCTGACCTCTGCCCTTGAGAAATTCCAGAATTGAGTAAAACTAATGATTACCGTGTATTAAGTGTCTTACTAGAGGCATTAGTAGGGTAAAATAGGAGCATAGTAGACAGATACCCAAATCAAACCTCATTCTAATTTTTCATCAAAATAAGTGAAAAAAAGCTCTGTGTCTTGATTCTGACCTTCTTTCTTTGTGTGTTTTGAAGTTAAATCCAATTAATTATAAGGGCCAATAACATCTCAAGGAGAAACACATTAGTGTTTTAATCAGCAAAAGGAGGTAATAAATAATAGAAGACAAAAGTTGTGAATTTTAACGATCTTTCCCTAATACCAGTCCTCCACTTTTCTTGCTTTGTATTTTCTTAACCTGGGTAAGTAACTTCACATTCTTCACTTAACTTGACTTGTCTGTCAAATGAGGAAAATATTACCCTCCAAACCAATAATAGGGCTGGAAAGGATGACTGATCAAGGTTTCTCATGTTCAACTCTATACTCCAAGGCTGGAATCTTCTCAAGAAAGGGGCTGGGGTAGGACCTGGGGTCTGGGGAGCAAAGGACAATGAAGGCAGCCAAAGCCAGTTCTCACCGAGAGGATCTTATCACCCTCCTGGAGCCGCCCATCCAGGGCTGCAGCCCCATTCTCTTTGATGCGGCTGACGTAGATGCCATTGTCATTGGAGACATACTGCTGATCTGTCCCACCGACGATGTTGAAGCCCAGCCCTGAGAAAATCATGGAGAAGTAAAAGAGGGGAGGGAGTGAAGAAAGAAAGGGATTAGAGAAGTAGAGGAAAAAGAGAGGAAAGAAAGCCCTAATGGGGAGGAGAGCTAATGGAGACAGGGAGACTGGCTGTCTTTAAAAAAAAAAAAGATAAACCTGGTGAGTCAGACTGTGATATAGCCATGAGCAAGGTCAGTAATATCACCAACAGAGCTCAAGAGTATCCACTGAGATCAGGCAGGACTAAAAATACAAACACTGATCAACATGGTTTGTTGAATATAATAAAGATATATACAGAACTTAGGTAAAGAATAATGTTTGATTGTTTGTTATAAGACATAAGTTTCACTCACATTTAATTATGATCCTGTCGATGGCATTCAGAGGACCCAATTCTTTACATTCCCAATATTAACATTAACAGGATTAGCCGTGTTCATGAGAAGAAGCTATGCTTTTTAACTGATTATCAATTCCCTAATTTAGTGGGAAAGAGATTCCTCGATATATTTTCTCTTCCATATTTTCCTTCTCTCAAGTTTCTAATGTTTTGGAATAAGTGGTCTTGGGAGTGTCATTTATATTTTTCTATTTTGGGTTGGGGTGGGCAGTAGTGTAGGTGTTGGCAGGAAACCTTGGAATCAGAAAAGTAACTACTGGTTCATGGCAGGACTAATCACCAAATTTATTCTTCTGTCCTTTTCTACTGCAAGGGCAAACAACCACATACAGGTTGAATACCTCTTATCTAAAATGCTTAGGACTCATTGAGGATTTTGATTTTTTTCAGATTTTAGAATATCTGAATTATACTCACTAGCATACTTACTAGCATAATCCAAAAATCCCAAATCTGAAATGCTACAATGAACATTTCCTTTGAATGTTATGTTGATACTCAAAAGTTCTGGAATGTAGGCTGGGTGCAGTGGTTCATGCCTGTAATCCTAGCACTCTGGGAGGCTGGGGTGGGTGGATTGCTTGAGCTCAGCAGTTCGAGACCAGCCTGAGCAAAGGTAAGACCCTTTGCTATTAAAAACATAAAAATTAGCAGGGCATGGTGGCATTGCCTATAGTTCCAGCTACTCAGGAGGACTGCTTGAGCCAAGTAACTGGATGTTGCTGTGAGCTAAAATGACACCATTGCACTCTACTTAGGGTGACAAAGCAATACTCTGTCTCAAGAAAAAAGAAAAAAGTTTTGAAGTTTAAAGCATTTTGGATTTCAGACTTTTGGATTAGGGATATTCAATCTATACCTAAATACAGTGACTGTCAAGCCTTATACAATGTAGAAAAAACTAACTTACCTGTTGATTTGAAACTCTCTACCTCCTTTCTCCCAAGTCCCTGACAACTACAATGCTCTTCTTTGTGTCTATGACCTTGAACATTATAGATGGGTATAAAACTTCAATTATCCCAGATAAATAAGTCCTAGAGATTTGCTGTATAAGATTATACCTATAGATAACAATACTGTATTATACACTTAAAATCTGTTAAGAAGGTAGATCTCAAGTTAAAAAAATATGACCAGGATGAGGGAGGGAGGGGGAGAGACAGACAAGAAAACAAGCAAGCTGACTCCCAAAGCTCTATTTCCATAGACCAACAATTAAGTTTTTGAAAGGATTTCACTTTAAAGAAATCATTTGTTATAAAGGAATTTTACCTATGCATTGAAAAAAGAAAGGTAAGAAAAAGGAACTTAAGGAACTTCTCTAGGGTTTTCTTAATGTCAACTAGTGGTATTCAGGGCCACAGTGCAAAGAGAAAGGAGATAGTTTGGAAACAATTAAAAAACAAAAATTTGGGGGTGGTGCCTGTGGCTTAGTGAGTAGGGTGCTGGCCCCATATACCCAGGGTGGCAAGTTCAAACCCAGCCCTGGCCAAACTGCAACAACAACAACAACAACAACAACAACAAAATTCATAAAAAACGAAAATTCGGGCTAGCGGTGGTGGCTCATGCCTGTAATCCTAGCACTCTGGAAGGGCAAGGTGGGAGGATACCCTGACTCTACTAAAAACAAACAGAAAAAGTTATCTAGACATTGTGGTGGGCACTGGTAGTTCCAGCTACTTCGAGGCAGGAGAATTGCTTGTATCCAGGAGTCTGAGGTTGCTGTGAACCAGGCTAAGGTCATGGCTCTCTAGCCTGGGCAATAGAGTGAGATTCTGTCTCCAAACAAACAAAAAATTTAGTGGTCAATTGGAAAGAACAGCCATCATCATCAACCTACTACTGGATACAACAGGAAACAGATACTTAAAGAGACATATGGGGACTCACTAAAAACTTTCCATTGGTCGGAAGAAAACTTATACCTGAAGCTCACAGTATTAACATAAGGGATAGTAAATCAACTGTGAATTAAAGAAAAACATGACCAAAGAAAGTAGCTGCAGGAAGCATCTAATACTACACACTGTGCATGGAGTCTCTGCAGCAAGAAAATAAAAAGGATTTAAGATACATGACAGACAGTGCTACTTCTAGAAGACTAGTTTAACTTCCTTGAAGGGTAAGGTATGAAAAATAGGAGCTTTACATTACTGAACAGTTCTTAGGGCAACCCCTTAATTTGTCTCATAAAAGGCAGGAGCTTATGGAGAGGGAATTGTAATTTGAGTTGAGGGAGAAAGGTAGGTAGAAAAAGATCATTCAAGGTTTTGAAATGACTTCAAAAGTGTGAAGTTTGAGCAAGGGAGCTGAGGCCAACCAGCCTTTTTCAATGCTGGAAAAAAATACTTAGATTAAATTTTTCATTGCTTTTTGGCCTTTAGGCTAAGCACAGCAGTTCCCAACCTGTGGGATGCGACCCCTTTGGACTGTATTAAAGGTCAGCGGCATTAGGAAGGTTGAGAACCACTAGGCTAAGGCCAATGGAAGAAAAATCTTCCAGTGAAACCCATCATCACTATCACTGGACTCTTTCATCAAAACTACAGCTGCCTTTGGGGATGCTGGGAATGGGAAGCACGCGTCAAGCAGCTGAATGCAATATACTAGATGACAACAGGAAGGGCTTTTTTTACTGGTTATTTAAGGCTACAGAACAGTGTCTTTAAAAAAGTGTGTAGCCAATTGTTGTGGCAAGTGCCTATAGTCCCAGCTACTTGGGAGGCTGAGGCAAGAGAATCGCTTAGTTTGAAGTTGCTATGAGCTGTGATGCCACAAGGTGAGACTCTGCCTCAAAAAAAAAAAAAAAAAAGTGTGGAAGAAATCTTACTGAGATTTATCATAAGAAATGCAATCTACTTCTTACCCCTGTAATATCACATTATATAAATACATTTATATCCCATTACTACTTTGTTGTAAATGAACAAAAACACTTAACATGAGAACTCCTGGAATAACCTGAAGTCCTTTGTTCAGCCAGAATATTTATAGAACCGAACTTACCTATAATCCAAACCATTGCTACAATGAAAAGAAGTCACTATAGCATTGGTTAGTAGCATTATTAATTCAAACCTGGGACCTATAGATACCTCCATAATCTCCAGTTCATTTGTTCATGGAAAATTATTGATCATTTATTTACTATACGTTCTGAAGACAGAAAGCTAACCTGGACGGTACCTGCTTTAACCATAAGCCAAAGTTTATCCCTTTTAGATACTGAAGAAACAAATTAAAATAAGAAAACCTAGTTCCAAGTTTGACTCCAACTTACCAGATATGTGAACTGAAGTAAGTCAGTTTACCTCATATCCTCAGCTTCCCTATCTGTAAAATAAGGATTACAAATTGTGTCCTTTCTATTTCAAAGGGTAATTGCAGGGGCCAATAACAAAATTTGAAAAAACTCCTTTTTTTTTTAACTACATAGTAGTTGCTACATTAGGGTAAGGAACTAGGCATAGTTTTAATAAACTAGTGGCTACTATGGACCCAAACTAGAAAGTCTAATGGAGAAAGGATGAACGAATAGATAGTACAAATACAAAACCTCCTGAAAGATAGCAAGACAGAGAAATTAAAAAATCCATCCACCTATAAATAGGAAAAGAATGATTAGAACTCAAACATATTGAAATTAAGTATGTCCATGACCTGTGACCTAAAAATCTGCCTCATGAGTAGTTAGTTTCTAGCAAGGGTGGTATTTACTGATTTATTTATCTGTTTTTTTTTTTTTTTTTTTTTTTTTGAGATAGAGTTTCACTTTGTTGCCTTGGGTAGAGTGCTATGGCATCAGAGCTCACAGCAACCTCAAACTCAGGCTCAAGCGATCCTCTTGCCTCAGCCTCTTGAGCAGCTAGAACTACAGGTGCCCACAACAACGATCAGCTATCTTTAGAGATGGAATCCTGCTTTTGCTCAGGCTGGTCTCGAACTCCTGAGTTCAAGCAATCCACGGGTCTTGGCCTCCCAGAGTGCTAGGATTACAGGTGTGAGCCATGGCACCCAGGTGCAAGAGTGGTATTTAAAATCTTCACCAATTATCCACCACGTGCACCAAGCAATTGGAACAGATGACAGCTGGAAACAATCACAAGAGGGAAAGCTATTCAGTACATATTTGCTAATTACCAACTCTGTCCCAGAAAAATCTGTCATACGAGAGTGACCACACATTCTAGTTTGTCTAATAGTCTAATATATATAATATATACCTGTTGTCTCAACATAATTATAAGAGTCCCTCTTTAATTTCAAAACCATCCCATTTGGACAAATGTGATCATTCCATTTCTAAAGGGTGATATAAGAGGTATGTTCACCATAGCATACTTTGTGGTATTGTGAAATTGATGGTAATTTAGGTGTGCATACTTTAGGGAATACATTAAAATATAGCTAAAAGTAACACTTAATAATAACATAAAATATCAAAGATAGGTTTTAAAATGAAATGTTGATGTCATAGCACAACCCTTCCTATAAATAAAAGCACATACAGAAAAAAGAGTATTACCTATTTACAAAAATACATACATATTTAAGGACATATAAAGACACATTGGAGTGGGTATTTTGGGGGAAGAATAACAGGATAGGGTTTAGGTATGAAAGGCAAAATAAAACTAGCAAAAAAACATACTGATGATAGCAGTGTGCTTTGGAGATCAAGGGTATAATTAATTCAGTGTCAGCATCTGAAGTGTTAAAAGGATTGAAGAGAAGGGAAGAGAGGAAAAAACACTGGGACTCAACATAACTTTTTAAAAAAGTGAGTGAATGAAAAAGTTTAGTGAACTCTGGTTATAATGTCTCAATAAATTTTAAAATGTAGCAAGATTAAAATGGGTTGCTTGATATCTAATTTAGATAAGTAATCTAAATGCCAAAAAAGTAAAGGTGATGTAAAAATTACACTTTTTGAGAGAAAAGTGTATCTACCAGAAGAGACTTGGAGTGGGTGAGAGCTTAGAGTAAGCTGGCTTCACCTGAGACCCTGAGTCTCAGCCTACACTCCCACCCCCTCCCAGCTAGCTGTGAGATATGCCTAAGGTGGTGAGGGGGGAGTTGGAATGTCCAGCAGAATAGCTGAGATAATAGTCTTGGGAAATTCTAGATAGAGATCAGCTTAGAGACAGGATATAAATAAAGCTAGAACGTAACTCATATTTGCCCCACAGATACCCTGCAGCTGCAGCCACTCTGAACTGCAGACTCTTTCCCTCATTAAATCCTATCCAAAGGTTTCTTTGATCTGTAGTTGAGTACTCCTTTCCTTCAGCCTCATAGCTTTCTTCTTTGACAAAGAACTGCCTGTTTAAGTGAAACATGAAACTGTTACCTTTTCACTTTTTGCCTTGTCTATATAGACCCTCAAAACCCCTAAATAAAGTCTTGAATTTTTCTGCTTGAGGCGGTGCCTGTTAGCCTCATGAGGGGCTGATATAGTGTTGTCTCTCATGGATCAAAACTTTGTGTGTGTGTGTAAATGTCATAGCACCTTCCTTCCCTTTATCTGCCAGACCCTGAGCAGTGGGGAAAAGTACCTGTGTAGGGGGACTCTCAATCCACCACACTGCAGCTTAATGCTTGGGTCGCAGCATTGGGAGTTCAACAAGAAATGTCTGTCTTTGGACTCCTGACTGCAGTTCTGGACCCTGAGTATCTTTATGAGTAAGAGCAATAGTAGTTGCAACAACTAATATATACTGAGTGGCTTAATACATTCCAAGTAATATGCTATTCATCCTACATACATTACGCATTATCTCATTTCAACAAACACCAGTATTACTCACTTTTCACAGATGTTTCTTTGTAGAAAACATGAACTGTTTTAGAAAAAGAATATTCTAAGCATTGATGGTTATCTGAGAAGCCAACTTGTCTTTGAGCTGGCTATGAATAAGCAATATTAGGATAATAGTTGTAGAACAGTCCCTAAAGGTAATATTTTGCTGTGTATAATGCATGCCCATGTATAATCCACACCCACATTTTTTGCCCAAACTTTGAGGAAAAGAAATCTTTCATTTTAATTTTTTAATTCAAATTTTTATTTGTTTACATTTAGGTTTTTTTTATTATAAAGGAATCTTAGCATTTATTTTTTAATATATTATGGTACAAGAAGTTTTATGTAACAAATAATTATAAAACATGAGAACAAATAGAAAGTACAAGAAATTTTATGTACCAGTACAAATTTACAATATTTAAGCATCATAGAAGGCCAAGAGCTCTTCGTCATTGTCAGTATCAGAAGTATCTTCTTCTTTAATTTCTACATTACCAGTGTCTTCTGAAGAGTCACACTTCCCTCATCTGGGTAAATTTCATTGTCCTCAGTCCCATTCATAGCATTGCTGAGGCCAAAATTTTTAAACGATTTCACAACCACTTCCTTTTTTTTTCCTTTTTTGCAGTTTTTGGCCAGGGCCAGGTTTGAACCCGCCACCCCTGGTATATGGGGCCAGCGCCCTACTCCTTGAGCCACAGGTGCTGCCCACAACCACTTCCTTCTTGACACTATTCCACAATCTTAGGATCCAATCACAAAGCTGGGCAATGTATGCTTTTTGATCTTGCCTGTAGGTATTAAATCATTACCAGCAGACTGCATCCACAATGTCCACTTTTTCTTCGTTAGGGCTTAAAGGGCTTGTTTACTGACATATAAAGGGGTTGCAGTTGGCTGGTTAGTTGGGTTTCAAGTCCATAGGCTGAAATGCTTTCCTGCAAGTTCTTCGTTTTGTGAGTTCAACAAAACTGATTACCATATTCCAGCATATTATTTTGCATACAGATATCATTAGTGCTTTCTAGAGTTATAATTTTAATGCATAATCATAAATAATAGAATTTAAAACATTTATATAGACACAGAATTAGTATTATCCATGTGTAATGTGCATTCTTATCTTTTCCTCAAAAATTTGGGCAAAAATAATGCACATTATACAGGACAAAATATGGTATATGCCAGAGGAAGAATTCGTCACTCTGGAGTTCTTCTGGAGTTCTGTCATTGTTCCTATTGCTTACCTGCAGATCAGATAAGGAAAACCCTTCATTTCATCCAAATTCTTCTCTATAAAATCTAAAAATTGTAAAGTAAAAGAACAGTGTTTCCTGTTATTCTGGAAATAATAATTGTGAACATAATTAAAATGAAATAAAATAAACCACTAATACCAAGGATTACAGACACTTGTTGAGTTATAAAAACTAGACCCCATTTTCACTTTAGTTATCTCAAAGCTTTTTCTATACCAAGATCGATCCCACTTATATCCCTCTAGATATCAATCAAACCACCAGACACGCAACTCCTTGTCCATCTTATCATATATTGTTGTAAAGTATACTTAACATAAATTTTAGCATTTCATCCAATTTTAAGGGCAGAATTCAGTGGCATCAGGTACATTCATAATGCTGGTGCAATCATCTGTCTATACCCAGAAATTCTTCAGCAAATTAACTCTATACTCACTAAATAACTCATTCTCCCCTCCCCCATCCTCTAGTAACCTCTATTACACTTTACTTCTATATGTATTTGTCTATTCTAGATAACTTATACAAGTAGAATCATATGATAGTTGTTCTTTTGTGTCTTTTTTTTTTTCTTGGCCGGGGCTGGGTTTGAACCCACCACCTCCGGCATATGGGACCGGCGCCCTACTCCGTTGAGCCACAGGCGCCGCCCTGTTTTTTTGTTTCTTGCTTATTTCATTTAGCATGTCTTCAAGATACATCTATGTTGTAGCATATATCAGAATTTCATTCCTTAAGACTGAGTAACATAGACCACTGTATGTATATGCCACAGTTTATACATTTATCTGTCAATGGACACTGGCATTATTTTCACATCTAGGTTAATGGGAATATGCTAAGAATATTGGTGTACAAGTATCTGGTTCCTGCTTTCAATTATTTGACTATATATCTAAGTGTGGAATTGCTGGATCACATCATAATTCCATGTTTAACAAGTTGGAGAATTGCCAAACTGTTTTCCACACGGAGGGGCTGTACCATTTTACATTCTCGCAAGCAATCTACAGGGTTCCAGTTTCTCTACACCTTACCCAACACTTGTTATTTATTTATTTTTATGATAGTCATCCTAATGGGTATTAAGTTAACTCAGTGAGGTTTTAATTTCCCTAATGGCTATGTTTTCATGTGTTTACTGGTCATCTGTATTATCTTCTTTGGAGAAATGTCTATTTAAGTCCTTTGCTCATTTTTGAATTGGGTTTTTGTATTGTTGATTTGTAAGAATTCTTTATACATTCTGGATATTAACTCATTATAGGCTATAAATTTGCAAATATCTTCTCCCATTCTATTTGTTATCTGTAATGTATAGTGCCCTTTAATGCACAAACATTTTTGTTTTAATGAAATCTAGTTTATTTTTATTTTGTTGCCTGTGCTTTTCTGTCACATCCAAGAAATCATAGCCAAATCCAATGTCAGAAAGCTTTTCCCTTTCTTGTCTAGAAATTTTGTAGTTTTAGCTCTTGCATTTAGGCATTTAATATATTTTTGTGTATTGTGTAAGGCAAGGATCCAACTTCATTCTTGTGCATACTGTTATTCAGTTTTCCCAGCACCATTTGTTGCAAAAAGTGTTTCCTGCTGTTATTTGATGATGTGTTTTATATATATCTGTTAGATATAACTTGTTTATGGTATTGTTCAATCCTCTATTTCTTTACTGTTCTTCTGTTGGTTGTCCTATTCATTAGTGAAAATAAGTATATTAAAGTATAACTGCTATTTCTCCCTTCAATTCTTAAATATTTTGGGGTTCTGTTGTTTGGTGCATATATATTTAGAAACTTTACAACTTCCTAATGGATTTAGAAAATCAATATATAATGTTCCTCTTTGTTTCTTGTACTGTTTTTTTACTTTAAGTTTATTTTTGTATATTTAGTAGGTTATGCTAGCACTCTTTGGGTTATTGTTTCCATGAAATATTTTTTTCCAGCCTTTCACTTCAACCCACTTGTGTCTTTAGTTCTAAAGTGAGTCTCCTATAGACAGCATTATTGTGGAATCACTTTTTAAATCCATTATGCCAATATCTACCTTTTGATTAGAGAGTTTAATCTGCTTACATTTAATTACTAAGGAAGGACTTCTGTCATTTGGATATTATTTTCTATATACCTTACAGTGATGTCTTGGTTCATTTCATCCATTACTGCTTTATCATCATTTTTAATTACTATTTCTATAGTAACACTTCTTGTCTCTCTTCTCGTTTCCTTTTGTGGATATTCTACAAGACATTTTCTTGGTGATTACCTTGGGGATTACATATAAAATCCAAAATAGATAAAAATCTTATTTCAATTTACAGCAACTTAATGTCAATTACATAAACTCTACTATACAACTCTATTTCCCCTTTATGTTACTGATGTCACAAACTACATGCTTATATATTGTTTGCCTGATAACATAAATTTATGCTTTTTATATTTGTGCTTTAACTCCTATAGAAAATACAAAGCGAGGGGTGGTGCCTGTGGCTCATCGAGTAGGGTGTCAGCCCCAAATACTGAAGGTAGTGGGTTCAAACCTGGCCTCAGCTGAACTGCAAGAAACAAAAAAATAGCCGGGCGTTGTAGTGGGTGCCTGTAGTCCCAGCTAGTCGGGAGGCTGAGGCAAGAGAATCTCCTAAGCCCAGGAGATGGAGGTTGCTATGAGCTGTGTGACGACACGGCACTCTACCCAGGGTGATAAAGTGAGACTCTGTCTCTAAAAAAAAAAATTAAATAAAAATAAAAGAAAATACAAAATAGGCTCGGTGCCTGTGGCTCAACGGGCTAAGGTGCCAGCCATGTACACCTGAGCTGGCGGGTTCGAATCCAGCCCGGGCCTGCCAAACAACAATGATGGCTGCAACCAAAAATAAATGGCCGGGCGTTGTGGTGGGCGCCTGCGGTCCCAGCTACTTGGGAGGCAGAGGCAGGAGACTCACTTGAGCCCAGGAATTGGAGGTTGCTGTGAGCTGTGATGTCACAGCACTCTATCCAGGGTGACAGCTTGAGGCTCTGTCTCAAAAAAAAAAAAAAAGAAAGAAAATACAAAATAAGTAAAATTATTGTAACACTGTATTAGAATTAGAAAAAGAAGAGTGAAATAAACTGATAGTGAAAGAAAGAAAATAGTAAAGTCAAAGCAGAGACAATATAGAGAATAGAAAAACAATAGAATCAATAAAATAAACCTGGTTCTTTTAAAGAATCAACAAACCTTTGCCTACGAAGAAAAAATAAAGAAGACTCAAATTACTAAAATAAAAAAATGAAAGTGGCACTATATTAGCAACATTATAGAGAAAAAAAGATTATAAGAGAATACTATATGAATGACTATACTATATGAATGAACCAACAAACTAAATAACCCATACGAAATAGGCAAAATCCTTAACAAACTATCAAAATAACTCATCAATTAACAGAAAACTACACAGATCTGTAACAAAGATTTTGAATCAGTACTCAAAAGCTACCTAAACAACTAAAAATCCTGAACCAGATGGCTTAATTTTGAGAATTCTACCAAACATGTAAAGAAGAATTAACGGCAGTCCTTCTTTAACCTTTCCAAAAGTGAAAAAAAAACATCAGAAACAGTTCCTAACTCATTCTGTAAGATCAGCATTACTTTGATATGAAGGTGAAAGACAATACACACACATACACCAACCTATGGACCAAAATTCCTTATCAATGTTGATGTAAAAATTCTCAATAAAATACCAGCAAACAGAACTCAACAGCACATTAAAAGGGTTATTTATACATCACGACTAAGAGGAACTTACCCCAGGAAAGCAAGGGTAGTTCAACATAAGAAAATCAGTGTAAAATAGCATATTAATAAAATAAAGGAAAAAAGCAACAAAGTCATCTCAATGCAGAAAAAGTATTTCACAAAATTGTTTTTAAAAGCTAAAAATCCTCACAAATCAGAAACAGAAGGGAAGTTTCTTAATATGAGAAAGGGCATTTATGAAAAATCTACTGTTAACATCACACACAATAGTGAAAGACTGAAAACTTATCTCCTAAAAGCAGGAACAAGAAAAGAATGCATGCTTTTGCTATTCTATTCAATATTCTAGTGATGCTTTAGACATTAGAAAAGAAAGAAAAAAGAAGGGAAGGAGAAGGGGAAAGGAAGCAGAAGGAGAAAAGGGATGGAAAGGGGGAAAAAGGGAAGGAAAAGGAAACGAAGTAAAGAAAAGGAAGAGAAGAGAATAGGAAGAGAAGAGAAAAAAAAAGAAGAAAAGGGTGGCGCCCATAACTCAGTGGGCAGGGCGCTGGCCACATGCACCAAGGCTGGCAGGTTCGAACCCAATCCAGGCCAGCTAAAAAACAACAATGACGAACAAACAAAAAACAAACAAAAAGGCTTGGCGCCCGTAGCACAGTGGATACAGTGCCAGCCACATACACCCAAGTTGGCAGGTTCAAACCCAGCCTGGGGCCAGGTAAACATCATTGACAACTGCAACAAAATATAGTCAGGTGTTATGGTGGGTGCCTGTAGGCCCAGCTACTTGGGAGGGTGAGACAAGAGAATCACTTGAGCCCAAGTTTGAGGTTGCTGTGAGCTGGGATGCCACAGCTCTCTACTGAGGGTGATATAGTGAAACTCTGTCTCAAAGAAAAAAAAAAAAAAAAAAGTAAGAAAGAAAACAAGAAAGTGAAATAAATGTTATTCAAATTGGAAAGGCAGATGTAAAACTCCCTCTTTTCAGAAGGTGATCTAGTCTTACAAAAATCCTAAAAAATCTCCAAGAACTAATAAACAAATTCAGAAAACTCGAAGATATAAGATCAAAACACAAAAATCAGAGGTATTTCTATATACCAGTGTTTTTCAACCTTTTTCTATCTTCCTGGCACACTTGAACCTATAGTTAAACTTCCATGGCACACTTACGTAGATCAAAAAAAAAAAAAAAAAAGAGTGAAAAGAAGAAGATACTTATTGTCCTTTGAATTTCTTTTGAAAATAATTTAATTAATGATATTTAATATTTTTCATGGCACACTGGTTGAAAATCACTGCTATATACACTAGCAATGAATAATTAGAAAAGAAAGACGACAGATTCATGTACAGTAGCATCAATAAGAGAAAAACACTTAGGAATAATTTATCCAAGGAGGCACACCACTTACTGAAAACTATAAATACTGCTCAAAGAAATGAGAGAAAAGTACATAACTGGAAAACTATCCAACTTTCATGTATCCGAGGGTATAATATTAAGATAGCAATCCTTCTCAAAGCAATCTACAGATTTAATACAACAACTATCCAAATCCTAAAGCAGTTTTTGCAGAAAAAGAAGAGGTGATATTCAAACTCACGTGGAAATGCAATGATCCAGAACAACCAAAACAATTTTAAAAAGAAGAAAAAGATTAGAGTACTCATGGTCCTGGTTTTAAAATTCACTATGAAGCCACAGAAATCAATACAGTGTGGTAATGGCAGAAAGTACTGGCCAAAAGGCAGATTGGAATAACTGGATATCTACGTGAAATATACACAAAAATGAACTGTCACAATGAACTCAAACCACAAACAAAATTAATTTGAAATGAATGACAGAACTAAACATGGTAAATAAAAAAATATGTATTAGAAAACACAGAATTAAGATTTCAAAATTAACCCATTTATGGTCAGTTGATTTTTGACATGAGTATGAAGACCATTCAATACAAAAGAATAAATAATCTCTTTAAGAAGCGGTGCTGGGACAATGGGATATCCACATATGGAAGAGATAGTGTTGAACTTACTTTACACCATAGGAAAACAAACACAAATGAATCAGACTTAAATGTAAGTGCTAAAATTATGAGACTCTTAGACAACATGATAAATCATTATGACCTCACATTTGTCAATGGCTTTAAGATATGACACCAGAACCATAGGAAACAAAAGAAAAACTAAATTTCAACAAATTTAAAAACTTTTATGCATCTAAGTACACCATGAAGGAAGTGAAAAGGTAACCCACCGATTGGCAGAAAATATTTGTAAAACATATTATCTTGTAAGAGTGTAGTATCTGGATTATATCAATAACTTTACAACTCAACCACAAAAAGAAAACTAAACCAATTAAAAAATGGGCAAATAACTTGAATGGCCACTACCCCCAAAAGATACATGAATGGCCAGTAAGCATATGAAATGATGGTAATGTGAGTAGTTATTAGGGAAATGCAAATCCAAACCACAATAAAATACCAGTTCACACTATTAGCTGGCTACACACACACACACACTCATGTACATCATGTGAAAAACCTGGAATTCTTATCAACTGCTCATAGAAATGTAAAATGGTGCAGCTGCTGTGGAAACGGATGGAAGTTCCTCAGTGAGTTAAATAAGGATTACCACAGAATCTAGCAATTCCACCCAAAAGAACTGAAAGTGTTAAAACAAAAACTCACATATGACTGTTCATAGTGACCCCATTCACAATAGCTAAAATATGGAAACAACCCAAATATACACCAACTATTGAATAAATAAACAAAACATAGTATATTATTTAGCCATAAAAGGAAATGAAGATATTGATGCATGGTACAACATGGATAAGCCTTGAAAATACTATGCTACATGAAAGACAGAAAAGTCCACATATTGTATGATTCCATTTATATGAAATATCTAGAAGAGGCAAATCTATAGAAACAGAAAGCAGACTAGTGCCTCCTAGGGGTTCCAGGGAAGGGGAATGGGGAGTGACTGCTTAATGAGTAAGAAGTTTCCTTTTAGGGTGATGAAATGTGGGATCAGCAGTGACAGTCGTATAAAGTATTTTAGCACAAATGTTTGCATATTACAAAACAATGAAAAAATAATGATGGCTTTACATTTACTGGAATGAAAATATCCATATATTCAATATGTTACTTGCACAGAAGTACATGCAAAGAGCAGCCCCAAATCTACTTTATCATCTTATCATTTTGGAATCAAAAGATGATACTTTAAAATGAAACAGTTCTGTATCTGGGTAAGATGAAGTAAACAGTAGTAGACTAACCTTTCTGCTATAGATAAGCATAAAACTGAATATATGGGTAATCTGTTTTTTAGGCATTGGACTACAATCCCTGAGAGAACAGAAACTTATGGGGTCAGCCCCACAAACATCATGTTCTCAATGTTTCTGAGAACATTTTCTCAACTGCTGTCAATGAGCTAGAGTCAAGCATAGCATAAATACTGCTGAGCTGAGGAAGCACAATTTCAAGAAACTGATACAGCTGGAATCTACAGAACACCAGAAAAGAGAAAGCTGTGCAGAGAGGTACCCCAGAAGTTCAGGTGGGTGTCCCTACAAACCCTGGCTCAATCTGGGCTGCACAGGTACAGGGTAAAATGACCCAAGGCTTACCAGAGATCAGCCTCTCAGAGGTCGGGATGGGATTTGAGCAGATACTAGAGGATGAGTAGCACTGGGACATTTGAGTTCTGGTTCATCCTTACTGAGGAGACCTTGTTAACACCGGTAAACAACCAAGATAGATCTAAGTGAGATCCTAGAAAGGCCAGGCCTCAAAAATAAGAATAAAGCCCACAGTTAAGTCCTACTTTAGACCCACCTTAAAATATGAAGCTAAGCTCTGACAATAGTTTTTATAATGCACTAACGTGATGTACCAATGTACATGTACACTATAGGATTAAAAATTACTAGACTTTCAAAGCAACAGAAAAATATGAGACAATCATGAAGAGAAGTAGTCAATACAAACTCTAATATGGTCAAGACATTTTCTTAACAAATAACTGTTATAAACATGTTCAGAAAACTAAGAACTATATTTTAAAATAATAGTAAAATATATTTCTAATGAGTGAACAGAAGGAACTAAATGGAAATATATTAAAACTGAAAATGAAAAGTACAGTAACTAAAACATTCATTGAAATACAACATTCATTGGCCAGGCTTTGAGAGCAAAGAAAAAAAGTCAGAGAACTTGAAGGCAGATCAGTAGAAAAAACACAAATTTGAAAAATGAAGAGAAAAAGAATAGAGCCTCAGGTATCTGTGGAATGATATAAAATAACAAGATGTATCTAAAAAATTTATGTGTTAAAACCATGATGAATGAACAAGGATAGGACTTAACCTCTCACCATAAAACAAACCAAGAAAACTAGACCAGATATACAAAATAAATGTTTCCAGGCTAAGGCAGTCTAGAGCTAAAATATATGATAGAAGGAAATCAATCCTTCTTCTGTGTAGAGGTAATTTCTGAATCATGGCCAAGGAGAAGGAACCAAACAGAGCCTAACAGCTTCACTGAGTTGATGAAATGGAGATCAGAGTTTGGGGAAGGATAGTTTGCTAGAAGTTGCAGGACAGGGTTTGGAAAAGAGGAAATTAGACAGGAAAAAAAGAACTCCACATAGCTCCATCAGTCTTTACTGAGGACTAGGCAGTTCATAAACTCCACAAACTAGACAAGCAACAACTAGGAAATTCTAAACTGAATAATCCTCAAGAGTTAACTAAAGCCAGAAAGACCAAATTCTAACCAAAATGGAAATCCTCAATGATTAACTTGGAAATTCAGTGAATATCCACATAGGTCATACTTCACTTGTATGGGTGAATCCTATTTTAGACCACCCTAGAAAAGCTTAAAATGGGCCTTAAAGAAGCCAAAGTGACCTGCAACTTATTTAATTGCCTGCTGAAACAAAGTTCAAAATTTCATGAAAAAAAAAATTCAGGCACTCAATAATATAACATTTATAATATCCAGAATCTAATTAATGACTACTAACATTCTAAGCAAGAAGACTCAAAATTAAGAGAAAAACCAGTCAATAAAAACAAAGCCAGAAATAAGACAGCATGAAAATAACAGACAAGGACATTTAAAAGCTATTAAAATTATGTGTAAGTAAATAAAAGAAGACAAAAATAATGAAAACAAAAGATTTTTTAAATTATTTATTTAGTTATTTATTTTTCGATTAATATGAGGGTACATACAATTAGATTACATTGTTTGCATTTATAAGGTAATGTTGAGTCCAGTTGTAGTTGAGTCCTTCACCCTGGTAGCGTGCCATATACCCCTACATTGTACCAGTTAGGTGAGAACTTACCAAACCTCCTGCCCCTCTCCCTGTTTCTTGGGCCTGTAGTTTTTGCTCTATTAGTTTCAACATAGTATTGAGTACATATGACACTTGCTTTTCCATTCTTGAAATACGTTACTGAGGAGAATGTTCTCCAAATCCATCCAGGTAAATACAAAAGATGTAAAGTTTCCATCTTTTTATGGCTGAATAGTGTAAACACATCACAGTTTATTAATCCATTCATGGGTTGTTCAGAACATGGGTTATTTCCATATCTTTGTGATTGTGAACTGAGCTGCTATAAACATTTGAGTGCAACATAAAAGACATTTTAAAAAACAGAACTTAAAGATTTGAAAACTACAGTACCTGAGGAAAAAATACACTTTAACACAGCAGATTTGACACCACAGATGGTCAGTGAACTTGAAAACTCAGCAACAGAATCAATCCAAGATGTGATTTATACATATCAAAAAAAGGCTTGTGGGATGGAGTGGGGGAAATCACAGCAACATGTAGATAACAGCAAGTGGGTTAATATACAGAGTGGACAGAAAGTTCATGTGCAATTTAAATTTGTTTACTATTTAAATTGTTCACACACTTTACGTCCACCTTGTATGTTTCTGGAGTTCCAGAAGGAGAGGAAAGGAGATTCAGAAAAACACCTAAAGCAGTAACTGGCTCAGGGCGGCAAGGTGGCTCATGCCTGTAATCCTAGCACTCTGGGAGGCTGAGGCAGGAAGATGGTTTGAGCTCAGGAGTTCAAGATCAGCCTGAGGAAGAGCAAGACTTCATCTCTACTAAAAATAGAAAAAAATAAGCTGAGTGTCATGGTAGGTGCCTACAGTCCCAGCTACTGGGAGGCTAAGGCAGGAGGACCACTTGAACCCAAGAGTTTGAGGTTGTTGTGAGCTAAGTTGACATCACAGCACTCTAGTCTGGGTAACAGAATTACACTCTGTCTCAAGACAGGTGGAAAAAAAAGATGCAACTGGCTCTCCTTTTATGAAAACTATAAACAAACAGATCCAGAAAGCTCAACAAATTCCAAACAAAAAAATGAAAACAATAGCAAGGCATACCATAATCACATTTTGCAAAACCAGGTTAAAAAAAAAAAAAAAAAAAAGCTTAAAAGTACCCAGAGGGTAAAAGGACATAACATACAAAAGAGTAAAGATAAGACTGACAATAGACCACCTCAGAAATGATACAAGACACACAATGTGACGACATCCTTAAAATGAGAAAGGAAAAATAAAGATCAACTAAAAATTCTATAGATATAGAATGAAAATAGGCTTCAAAAAATAAGGCACAATAAACATATTTGCAGAAAAACAAAAGCTAAAAGAATCTGTCCCTAACAGACTTGCACTATGATAAATGTTTGAAAAAGTTCTGAGTCAAAAGAAAAATTATATTAAATGGACACTTAGATTTGTACAAAGGAATGGATACTCCCAGAAATTAAAGGTTTTTCTCTCCCCTCAGAAAAACCTTTAATCTATTTGTACAATGCCATTTTTTTAATGTCATCATCCCCATAAATTTGGACTATGTAACATGTCCCTGATTTCATTTCCACTCTCACCAAGTTTAACAAGAAATTTACAAATATTTTTTCATTGCTCTGATGAAATTCCTACATTCTCACAACAGCACACAAAACAACAATGAACACCACTCAGCAAGACACTGCCACACATCTACACACACACACAACTGTGAGACACTTATATACTAAGGTTATGAAACCTTACCAAGTTGTTTGTACAGTACTGCCTACATTAGCAAATGGTAGCAAACTCACAAACTTAACTGTCAGACCTTGTATATTTTTTGGCACCCTCTGATTATGGATAAATAAAAACCTGGGTGCAGTGGCTCATGCCTGTAATCCCAGCACCTGGAAAAGCCCAGGTAGAAGGACTGCATGAACCTAGAAGTTCAAGACCAGCCTGGGCAGTGTAGGAGGACTCTCATTTCTACAATAAATTTAGAAAATTAGCCAGGTATAGTGGCCTGTACCTGTAGTCCTAGCTACTTGGGAAGCTGAGGCAGGAGGATCACTTGAACCCAGGAGTTGAAAATTACAGTGACCTATAATTCTGCTCCAGAAGATCCCCAAATCATTGCCCCCCCCAAAAAAGAAAGCACATGGGAAAAAGAAAAAGTATGGACAAAGATATCTTACGCAAAAGCTATGTGCTAGAATAGCCCTATTAATATCACAAAAAGATAAGGAATATTGCAAGAAACAAAAAAGAACATTTCAGTTGATTCATCACGAAATCATTAAAATAACTAAATATGAATGCATCCCATAGCAGAACTTGGATAGAAAGCACTGAAGCAAAGACTGAAATGAGAAAGACAAATAAAAAATGACAATTGTAGATTTCAACACCTCTCTCAGCAACTGACTAAAAAAGTAGACTGAAAAATCAATAAAAATACAGAATACTTGAACAATACTCAGACCCAAGTTGACCTAATTTACACAAACAGAGTAACATAAACATTCTTTCCTACTGCACAGGTAATGTTCACAAACATTGACCATAGGCTAGGTCAATAAAGACCCAACAGGCTAGGTATGGTGGTTCATGCCTGTAATCCTAGCACTTTGGGAGACTGAGATGAGTGGATTACTTGAGCTCAAGAGTTCTAGATCTCATTGATAGGCTGGGCCCAGTCTCCTAGCATCCTCCCAAAATGCTAGGACCCTGCAATCCTAGCATTCTGGGAGGATGAGGCGGTGGATCACCTGAGCTCAGGCATTTGAGACCAGCCTGAGCAAGAGCGAGACCCTGTCTCTACTAAAAATAGAAACTGAGGCAAGAAGATTTCTTGAGCCCAAGAGTTTGAGGTTACTGTGAGCTATGATGATGCCACGGCATTCTAACCAGGATGATAGAGTGACACTCTGTCTCAAAAAAAAAATTAAATACTCAATCAAATAAGACCTAATATATTTTAAAAGACAGAACGGAATTAAAAATTGGCAGTAAGATATTTTTTAATCCCTAAATATTTAGAAACTATATAATATATGTGTTAAAGATATTATAAGGGAAAATAGAAAACATTTTAGTTGAAAATTGTGAGATGCAGCTATAGCACTGTTTAGAGGGAAATTTATAGCTTCAAATGCTCATAATAAAAAATAAAAGCTATAATATCAATGGTCTGAATTTCTTAAGAAACTAGAAAAAATCAGTTAAACTGAAAGGAGATAGAAAGAAGAAAATAAAAAAGAGCAGAATCACTAAAGTAGTAAAAATTTAAGTGTCAAAAGTTGGTTCTTTAAAAGTATTAATGAAGCTGAAGGAATACTAAGCAAGACTAAACCAGAAAACCAGAATTTACAAGTTACTAATACTAGATGCATCTCACAATTTTCAACTAAAATGTAGATTATCACTATAGACCCTAAAGACATTAAAAGAATAGGGGAATTTTTTTATTTATTTATTTAGAGACAGAGTCTCACTTTGTTGCCCTCAGTAGAATGCCATGGCGTAACAGCTCATGGGCAACCTCCAGCTCTGGGGCTTAGGCTATTCTCTTGCCTCAGCCTCTTGAGTAGCTGGGACTTACAGGTATTTTTTTGTTGTTGCAGTTTGGCCAGGGCCAGGTTTGAACCCGCCACCCTCAGTATATGGGGCCATTGCCCTACTCACTGAACCACAGGCACCACCAGAATAAGGGAATATTATAGTATAATTATAGTATCTAAGAAAAGTAAATAAAGTCTTTCAAAAAATCACAAGTTAATGAAACTGACTCTAGAAGTAGAATACCTGAATTATCTCCATATCTAATGAAAATATCTCTATGTATATTAAAGATAATCTATTGCAATATTAATACCTATAAGACCAAGTAATTAGCTTGTATTTATTTTTACATCTCCTGTGCCAATATAGTATCTAGCACAAATACAGCTCAATTATAATTAGCTGGTAATACCATTAGAAATAACATGTAGGTCTGGGCGGTGCCTGTGGCTCAAAGGAGTAGGACGCGGGCCCTATGTACCGGAGGTGGCGGTTTCAAACCTTGTACCGGCCAAAAACTGCAAAAAAAAAAAAAAAAAAGAAAGAAAGAAGTAACACGTAGGTCAAGAATGCCTAACATTTCTAGTTCTAGGGAAATCTAACAAAGTTAAACGTGCTTCTGTGAACCTCTAGCAAGGTTCTGCAAAACCCAAAAAGGTACAAAAGAAAAAGATGAAAAAACAGAAATAGGAATCCAATGTCTCTAAAATTACCATGACTCAAGCTACCCTACTTTTCTTGCCTGACTAAGTTTTTCCCCCACACAGCAGCAATAATGATAGGAACCACTCAAGTAAATTAAATGCGAAATTTTTTAGTAAAGTGCTTAGAACAATACTTGCTACAGAATTAATTCTCAAATGTACTTCTAACAGAATACAAAACATTTAACACTTGTAACTCCACAAGTAGGTTCTAGTAAAACTCTTATTTTATAGCTAATACACTTTTAAACTAAAGTGTATCAAAGTGAGATGACTTACACAGGTTAAAGAGCTAATTAGTGGTAGAATTAGGATCTGAACTCAAGCTATTAAATACTTCTCTTCACTGCAATTATATTAAAACTCAATACCCTGTTGTATCCACAGTGCCTAGCATAGAAGCTTTTCCCACAGTAGTTGCTCAAGAAATATGTGTGAATTTAAACAAAATCGAAGCATTTAAAAGGAATGTGACCTAAAATAAAATCCTGTCCCCGGCTCCTGTCAACTGAATAAACCTCCTCTTGGCCAAGGGCACCCCAGAAAAACATTAAAACTGAGTTTCTGGACATTTGGAGTACAGATACAACAACTGATCAGCACTAATGTTAAAACAGAGATCATAAGAACTGACAAAACAGACTCTTTGTGACAATAAGATACTAAATTATTAACAGGACCTAAGGCCATACAGAGCAAAGGTTAACTCAACTGCATACTACCAATGTGCTTAACAGATCACTTGAGTGATCTATCTCTGATTAGTAGACCTCCTTATCTTAAAACATTCCAAGCCTTTCCTGGCATGTACAACCTTTTTTCCTTCTCTGTTGCAAATTGGAAAAATAAGAGTAGTCTTGGGCCCACACATTAAATACACATTAAATAAAGCTAAAGAGCAAAAGGAAAAAAAGGGCCCAGGCATACATTTTATGATATCTCACACCACAGATAAGCAAAATAGTCCTCAAATAATCAGGTGCAGTAGGTTGAACACCCTAGACAAAGCTTTATTTCTTTAACCAATTATAAGTCAAAGAATCTTTGAACCCACCTATAACTTGTAAACGTCCAATCTTTTCAGACCATACCAATGTATACCTTCCATGTACTGATTTATGATTTTTACCTATAATTTCTGTCTCCCCAAAATGTATAAAACCAAACTGTAAACTAACCACTTGTGGACCACCTACTCAAAGTTTCTTGGGCATGCCTCCCCAGCCCTGGTCACATATGTTTGCTTCAGAATAACATCTTTAAATTATTTTATTTTATTTTTCTGTAAAAATGAGCAACGCAAGGAGCTTAAATCATTAGGCATCTTTTCATCCAAAACTATTAAATTCTCTGAAGAATTAAGAGAAAGATGATGTAACAACAAAAAAAGTACCATGCCTACAGTGAGTCCCTCCACAAACTGGTGCTCCATCTGATGGGACAACAAAGAATACACCCACTAAAGATGTTTCAGGTGTACCTGGGACCTCTTTTTATTATTCCTAAACTTCTCTTTCAAATACTTACTAAGCATCCTTATTTTCTTACTCTAGAATAAGTCCTTGCTCAGGTACTAAATGTTATCATGACAATTTGTTCCTTTGTTTTTGGTAATGAAATGCTTCAATTTCTTCAGTTTTGTGTCATTATTTCAATCTGACATTGACTGCCCCATTGCCTCAATACTTGTCAAACGTCCTCTTTTCAACTTTCTCTTACTCTACTATTTCTTGCCTGATGTATGGTAAAATGTACACAGTAAAGGCAAATGCTGAAACAGACCATGTTACTGGTGTAAAAAGAAAACCAAAATCTCAGAACCACCCCATTCCTATGCAAAAGAGATGGTAAAAAGCCTCAGGACCTGTGAAGAACTGGCCCCAAAGATCATTTAGGAAGGAAATTTCTCGCTAACCTCCCATAAGCAAGGACATGCAAATTATACCTACGTCCAGCACCTACAACTAAAACCTGTTCCATTCCACGCTTAATAATGAATCATTACAGGCAACAGAACTATAGACCAGACAGAATCAGACATTCTTCTGTCACCCAGGAACATAATTGATGGCTCCTTCACTCCCTTATTTTATGTAAAAATGTAGATTTCGTGGGCCTCACAAGAATGCAACCACTACCTGTGCCCCTCCCCAACACCCTAACACCACTTTTTCCTTCTGTCTGTATGCCTTTAAAGTGCTGAACTTGCTCGTTGGAAAAACAGCCACAGCTTGTCTGCAGTTGGCATTTATCCCAGGTGCATTCTCAACATCTTAGCTTAAAAAACCTCAACTGACTGACGTTTTTGCCTTAGTCATTTATTTGGTTCCGCACTGGAATATCCATAGTTCTTTACAAGAGGAGAATAACATTATCTAATTTGTTTCCATAACACTTCCTAAAGGCATTTAATAGTTTGTGGATCTTTTGTCTATAATGGTCCGTTGAGCCTGCATCTATATGAAATAGATTTTTTTTTAGACACAGAGCCTCACTTTGTCGCCCTTGGTGGAGTGCTGTGGCATCACAACTCATAGCAACCTTCAGCTCTTGGGCTTAGGCAATTCTCTTGAGTAGCTGGGACTACAGGCACCCGCCACAACATCCAGCTATTTTTTTATTGCAATTTGGCCGGGACCAGGTTCAAACCTGCCACCCTTGGTAAATGGGGCCGATGCCCTACTCACTGAGCCACAGGTGCCACCCTGAAATAGATAATCTTATAAAAGTCTATAGCCTTTTGGTTATGGTACCTCTTGAGGGTACTTAGAGCAATGCCTATTACAATCACCCTTCAACTGAACAGTAAAATTCTTAAAAACAGGGATAATTTCTTTTCTTTCTTTTTTTGGAGACAGAGTCTCATTTATCACCCTGGGTAGAGTGCTATGGAGTCACAGCTCACAGCAACCTCCAACTCCTGGGCTTAGGTGATTCTCTTGCCTCAGCCTCCCGAGTAGTTGGGACTACAGGCGCCCACCACAATACCCAGCTACTTTTTTGTTGTTGTTGCAGTTTGGCTGGGGCCGGGGTTCGAGCCACCCTTGGTATATGGGGCCAGAGCCCTACTCACTGAGCCATAGGCACCGCCCAAAAACAGGGATAATTTCTTATTATTTATTCTAGTCTCCATGATTCCTAATCATAGTACATGTACATAGAAAACAGTGAATAATTTTTTAAAAATAGTTTCATTTTCAGTCTTCTGAAACCAACAGTTCTGATTCTATCTAAGTATAGTCTGGATATTTTCCCTCAATAAATAATTTTGGATTTATTCAAATATAGTCATTGGCCACTTTTCTCCCTCACATAGTTTCATAAAAGGTTTCTATAGCTGAACATCTATCAGCTTGCTTTTCTATTTCTCCAAAGTTATTCCTAGATTACTTTATAGTCTTTCTTAAGTATAGTTCTGATAAGCTCTTTAGACTGATCCTTGAAGAAATCTTTAAGAGACTTGTACCATGGGTTTTCCATTAATACTTCTCCCTCTGTCTTGTATTTTAGCCAGTGTACTATCCAACATAACTGTCCAACTTTACTCTCTCTCAAATTGTACTTAGTGGAAAACCTTGTTTAAGACTTTTTGATGTTGAAAAAGTTACTAGTTCTCTTTATTTAAAAACATTCTATTATATTATTCTGCCATCCATCAGTTTGCCCAGTCATTTCATGAACATTTACTTACTACTTTATTTAGGAAATTAAATAAAATATATACTCTTTAAATCGGAGGAATGAAGTAGATAGGAAGAGGAAGAGACACAAGTGAGAAAGCAAATGGAAAAAAATTATCTACAGTGGTTCACAGCTTTGACTATTAAATCACACAGAGGATGAAAATACTAAATCTGCCATTTACAGAGTTGTGCCATGAAAATGTTAAGGTTTCCTCATTTATAAAACAGAAACAATGACCATTTCATCTGTTCCTTTTAAAGAGGAGCCAAGATAAAGTGCTTAGCAATCTATAAATGGTAAATGATACTGATGATAAGCAAGCATCTATTTGCATAAGAAAGGCTTGAATTGGGTCTTAATCAATGTAAAGGAAGATGAATGAATCAAGATGGAACTTTAGAGAAAGATTAATTTCCACATTAACACTGAAGACTCTCCATAATTCAATCTCTACTTATCCTTAGAAGTCTCCTAAATGAAACTTCTCTTCTATCTTTGTGTTGGTTTACTCATTGACCTCAAAATATGCTTTATTTATTTTTTCTATTCCTGTTTTGGCTTTACCCATCCCTGAACCTGGCTCTAGCCAAAAGCTTGTCCATTCTATAAGACAAACATTAAATTCTACCTTCTTTTAATGGACTACTCTGGTCCTTAGCAGTGGTTCCATTCCTTGAACATTTCTCGTAAAGGCTCCCTTCCAAATTTCCATGCCCTCCCACTACATATATGTATATGCTCATCACACTACCTAAGCGTCTGCATCTTTGCTCTGAAATTTAGCTTTGATATAAGACCATCATGTTTCTACTAGACTGTAAATTCCACGAAGGGATAGACTTCTTGTAATCAAGAGAAAAATAGGATAAGGATGTAGCACTTTAGTCTCAGATATATTTGATACATGAAGGAAGGAATAAATCAGAAAACTGTTAGCAACAGTCTCAGGGTTGAGCTCAAAGTACACAAGTCTGTAAAGGCTTAAATGCTTGGACTTAATAGGGGTTTTTGTTTATAGATTCTCACCTTAATATGCCCTCAACTCTATCAACAGCAAACTATACAAACTTTCCACTGTAGATTGTTTTAGTTATCTGATATGCCTCAAATCCTTCAGAGAATAAGGCATGATAATAACAAATTAAAGATCAGGGAAAAGCAGTCAACTTCTTACGCATAACAACTATAGTGGGAGGTAGTATATGATGTAGTAAAATCAACAGACCTGGGTTAAAATCCTTTGAAACTTACTGGCACTCAAACTTGGGCAAGTCTTTAACCTCTTTGAGACAATTTATTTATCTAATAATGTGGACTAAACACTTACCACTCAGGGCTGATGTGAAGATTAAATGAGTTAATATGTATACACATATCAAGTAACTATCATATGCCAGAAAGACAAAACTTCCTTAATTATTCATTGCTAAAACACTGTATAAATATGTCATCCTTTGCAAGGTCTTTAGAGAAAGAAAAGTTCTCATCCCTCTTTAAAGATGATGTAACAGGAGTAACTTACTGAAACCCCTTAAGGCCTCAGGCCTAAATACAGATACCCAAAATACAGTAGCGTTGTTTTATGGCTAATTGCTATCTGGTACAGCTATTTTTAGTGTCCTGTCACTTTTTAAAGCAACTTGACTCTTAAGACTCATTAACAGGCTCTCAATTTGATTAAAAGAAAAGTGACAGTCTTAGAGACTATAATTAAGCTGTACTCCCATAGAAAAAATAGATAGCATTCCACAAAGAATAAAAGGTGAACTGTTCAACCCTTAAAGGTATTTGAGATTTCTGACCACTGCTTTTCTGACCACTGAAATTCTTCAGCTCATTCGGTGATACATGTATAGTTTCCGACAGCCCTCCAAATCTTATGCTTATGTTGCAATTGATGATGCAATGTTAGAGATGGAGCCTAGTGGGAGTGTTTGGGTCATGGGGGCGGATCCCTTATAAACAGCCTGGTATCCTCTCCATGGTAATGAGAGAGTTTTTGTTTTATTAATTTGCACAAGAGCTGGTTGTTTAAAAGAACCTGGGCAACTGCTCTTGACTCCCTTGCTCCCTCTCTCTGCAAAGGACATACCTACTCTCCCTTTGTCTTCTGTAATGAGTAAAAGCTTCCTGAGGCCTTCACCAGAAGCAGATGCTGATGGCTTCCTTCTTGTACAGCCCCCAGAACCATGAGATAGATAAACTTCCTTTTCTTTATAAATTACTCAGCCTCAGGTATTCCTTTATAGCAACACAAAATGGACTAAAACAATTAATTAGTCCAGAATAGGAATCATAAAATAACATGTGGAGTGAGCCAAAGAATCATAAACTCTTCTAAGTAGAAGGACCTGGAAAGTTATCTAGTCCACCCTCTCGCCTTATATAGTAGAAAAAGTAGACACAGGAGAGATGCCAAGCTATATGTCAAGCTTCTGTCTGCCTCCTCACTTTATTATCATAACTTTCCCAAATTGCATTATTTCCCTTGCAAGAAGCAGATTTAGAGAAAACACATTCATTTGCTTTATAACAAGGGCCCAAACACTGGAAATAGCCAAGACTCTTGTCCCTGACAGAATGCTAGCCCAGAAGGCCAATAGTACACGCATTCTTGCAGTTACCTGACTAAACTATAAAGGCAAAAAATGACAATGCTGCCTACAAAAAGAAATGCATACTTAGAAGTCTTTTCATATTTCTTCTATAGAAAGAAAAATTCCTATGGGACTACCAAATTCTGTAGACATTTCCAGAGGTGATAATTGATTTCTTCCCTATATATTTTTATGATACCACCTCTGAAGAAAAGCTGAATTAAATTCAGAGACCCAGAGTATCACATACCAGGAAACCAGCTACGGGGAGTGATATTCAGGAGCAACTTGAAACCTTTCCTTGTTCACTGAACCGATTAAATTTCAAATGACTGTTTTTAATCCAAATTCAATCCTAAATTTGTGGCTCCACTTTCCAAGTAAGTTCATTGACTTATCTAATTAAGACATGAAAATGCTTAGGAAAATTCAAGAAGTGACTTATTGAGTACATTCGTTCATTCTGAATAAATACATACACAATACAGAAATTAAACCACTTTTGGGTGAAATACCTTATCTGGATATAGTCATTCCTCTTAATTAGTCCTGTGAAGTTTGCCAGAATGCCAATGTTTTAGAAAAATGCTAATACTAGGAAGTTTAAGTCTGCAAGAACAACAGGCTTAGAAATTTTAGTGAATGGTGAGCTGAACATTAGACAACACTGTTAAGCCAATGCCAACAAAGACGAAGTAGTATTACAGTGAATTTTAAAAATATTTAGTGTTGGCTCGGCGCCTGTGGCTCAGCGGGCTAAGGTGCCAGCCACGTACAACTGAGCTGGCGGGTTTGAATCCAGCCCAGGCCCGCCAAACAAAACAACAATGACGGCTGCAACCAAAAAA